>OY742000.1:807947-946748 GCA_963555575.2 Hygrocybe coccinea
TGCGTAGTCTAGTTGCTGTAAGATGACGCTGACAGAATCTTTTAGCTTATGTTGGTTTTCGTCCACCGCGCAATTCGCACAGTATCAACATCAAGGGGTGCAAGCGCGTTTTACAGGAGGAGATCGCGGTGATCGAAGAGAGGGTTGCGGTGTGGGTGAAGGCGCAGGCGGAGATGAGGCGAGAGTTGGCGCAGTTGGAGGAAGATGAGGAGGAGGAAGAAGAGGACGACGAGTAAGCAGAGGGCCATGCGGCGGTTTCCACGTGTGCCTCCTATATATATAAATGTAAAATTTTAGTTGTTTTATATTTGTATAATAAAAATGTCTCATCCATGTCCGAATTGAAGGAAAGAAGCGAAAGAAAGTGAAAGAAAGCGAAAGAACTCATCTAGAAGAGAGAGAGAAAGGAGCAAACAAAATTCAGAGAATGGGGAAATGCTCAGTAGATCATCATTGCCATAAAACCCCCCAAAGATGGAGTCTTGCGCGATGCAGAGCTAGCTCTCATCGTGACTTGAATCTTGTGCTAAAGCGAGAGAAAAGAAAGGTATAGGCGATAAGCGGAACAAAAGGAGAAAGGAGGAAATATAGCTATTCTTCATCGGCATCAGAGTCGGCCTCCTGCGCTTCAGGAGGTTGATCGTCGTCGATAACGGGGGTATTTTCGAGTTCGTTTAGTCGTTGCACAGGAATATCGAGGAAGCGCGATGGGAGGGGGATTGAACGGCGAGCTAAGTAAGGGACAACTCGAAATGCAGCGATTGGCCAGTGAAAGACAGATCCATCGAGTTCGCAGAGAACATAAGCGCCGCCAAAGTTGCGCGAGATCACAATGAGGGGGCCAAGGTAGCGCGGGCGCATTTTTCGGTTTAGCGCTTTCTCTATCTGTGTGTTGCGGATAAGTACTAGGTCACCGCTTTTAAAGTCAAAATTGCGAATTGTCTTAGCGTGCTGCTTTTCAAATTGTTGGGCTGCTTTTCATCGAGCGTCGTAGACTTGCGAGTATATGCGGTTAATATCGTCACTACGTTTTTGAAGTGCGATTGCACGTCGCGCGATGAGGTCGGTAGAGAAGAGGACGGAATCTGGTGGAGGTTGAAGGTAGGTTGCTTCTACGATGTCAAGGGGTAGTAAGGGGTGTGTGCCGGTTGCTGCGAAGTAAGGTGAGCAACCCATTCGTCGTCGTACTGTAATGCGTTCGGCCCAAAATACTGAATACATCATATTGGCCCATCTAACTTGGTCGCCATCTGCAGCTTTGAAGAGCGATTGCCGTACGTCGTAGTGCGGTCGTTCGACAAGGCCATTGGCACGAGAGTTGTAGCCAGAGATGCGAATATGGTTGACGTGGTATCGTTTTGAAAGATAAGTGAGGGCTTTGATGAGCGTGGGTCCGTTGTCGGTGACGATTTCACGGAGGGAACCCCATCGACAGAGAATGTCCTTGAATATCCAGTCTCCGATGGTGCGGGCGTTTTCATTGTGAAGCATCCTGAATTCGGGGTATTGTATGAGCGAACAGTGGCCTTGGACGATATACTTGTATCCACTAGAGGTTGGTAAGTGCATTGTGTGGACGAATATTTTGGCGAAAAGTGGGGCAGGTGTTGCGACGACAGGGGGAATGTGGACTTGACGGGATTGGCAAAGTTGACAGAGATGACAGGTGCGAACGAACCAGTCGATGTCGGCTTGCATGTGCGGCCACCAGAAACGTTCTGCGATCATAGCGCGGGTAGCGTAAAAGCCTTTGTGGCCTATTTCGTCGTGGGCTTGTCGCATAATTGATGTTCGGTGATCGCGCCATTTGGGTCTTTGCACCAGAGTCTGTTTCCGTCGAGGAAGAAGTCGGTGCAGTAGCGGATGAAGGTTGTGTAGTCGGAGTCGGCAAGGTCGGTAGGGTGGTTGAGGTCATTGAGCCATTTCTTGACTAGAGTTATGCGATCGTCTTCTTTTCGAGCGGAGTTGGTGCACGGTACGTTGTCATAGCTAATCGTAGGATTGGATCCCACTAGTGCCTACCAGCTTTAATGATAAAAACAAGGCATTGCCACAATAGTGTATGTGTATAATACCATGTAAGGCCTGTCATTCATTTTATGACGACATTTGTATGATAATGACAGGACAATGACAATGGGAGATTATCAATGCGTTTTCATTGGTGTTTTGATTGCATTTTCATTACTGATGGGTGAGGGTGGGTGCTGGGCGTTATCATTGCATTTTCATTGGAGTTTTCATGAATAATGGGTGGGGGAGGGTACAGAGCATTATCATTCCATTATGATTGGCATTTTTTTCATTGCATGTTCATTAATAATGGGTGTACAGGGGATTATCATTGTGTTATCATTGGTGTTGTCCATGCATTTTCATTAATCATGGGTGGGGGTACAGGGTGTTATCATTGCATTTTTATTGTGTTTTCATTAATAATGGGTGGGGGTGGGTATATGGTGTTGTCATTGCGTTATCATTGGCATTTTCATAATAGATGGGGTGGGTATAGAGAGTTATCATAGTGTTATCAGCGCCGAACATCCCCTACCAGCTGCCCATCACCTTGTCACCAGCCCCCACCATCACCTATCACCCCATCACCACCCTCCACCATCCCCCATCTGCTCATCACCCCTATCACCTCTCCATCACCATCACACCTCCTACCATCACCCATCATCTTTCCATCCACCCTCCACCATCCCCCATCACCACCCTCCACCATTCTCCATCATCTCCCCATCCACCCTGTACCATCTCCCATCATATTCCCGTCCCCCCATCACCTCTCCATCGCCTTCTCACCAACCCCTACCATGTCCCATCATCCCCCACCTTCCCCCATGTCCCCCCCCCCACCTTCCCTGATGACACCACCTCATTCCCCACCATTCTCCATGACCCCCACACCATTCCCCGCCATCCTCCACAACCCCCACACCACCCCACCATCCCCCATGACCCCCACACCACCCCTCACCATCCCCCACCATCCCCCATGACCCCCACACCATCCACTGCCATCCTCCATGACCCCCACACCACCCCACACCATCCCCCATGACCCCCACACCACCCCCCACCATCCCCCACCATCCCCCACCATCCCCATGACCCCCTGTCATCTCCCCACCATCCCCCATCATCTTCCCATTCACCCCCCACCATCTCCATTCACCCCCACCATCCCCCCCACCATCTGCTATCACCCCCCATCATCTTTCAATCACCCCCTATCTCCCTTATCTCCCCCCATCATCTCCCCCTCCATTGCCCAATCTTCCCATTACCCACCAACCCAGCCTGATATCATCCCCAATCATTGCCCAATTGTTTTAACAATGAGTTGCTTTAATTCTCATACCAATATCTGAAAGGCTGATCTCAATTCATGGTATTACATTTGGTTCAAACAATCAGAACACTTCAGCAAAACACAATAGTTATGTAGTTGAAAGTGTTCAACGTGTTTAAAGATGCTATAACAACCTGTGTTATTAATGTATATACTTGTATTGCGGACTTAGATGGAACTAGTTAAGTAAGCTGGCAGGCATTAGTCCGGGTTTGTTACATTAGTCCGGGTTTGTTACATTATTACCGGTTTGTTGCATTAGTAGGGTTTTGTTATCTTACAAAACACGTTGAACCCTTTTGACTATAAGACTATTGTCTTTTGCCAAAGTTATATTTGAACCAAATATAATATGATACCTTGAATTGAGATGTGGGTAATGGGGTGAATGGTTGGGGGGATAATTGGGAGAATAATGGTGGTGGTAAAATGGGCTGAAGAGATGGTTGGGGGATGGGGTGGAGATGGTGGGGGTGATGGGGGAAGGTGGAGGGGGGGGGGGTGATGGGGGATGGTGGGGTGATGGGGAGATAACAGGGAATGGTGTGGGGGGTGATGGGGGATGATGGGGGATGCTGGGGGGGTGATGGGGGATGCTGGGGAATGGTGTGGGGATGGCAGGGGATGGTGTGGGGGTGATGGGGGATGGTGTGGGGTGGTGTGGGGGTTGTGGAGGATGATGGGAGATGGTGTGGGGGTGATGGGGCATGGTGGGGGATGGTGTGGGGGTCATGGGGGATGGTGGGAGATGGTGTGGGGGTTGTGGAGGATGGCGGGGAATGGTGTGGGGGTCATGGAGAATGGTGGGGAATGAGGTAGTGTCATCAGGGAAGGTGGGGGGGGGGACATGGGGGAAGGTGGGGGATGATGGGACATGGTAGGGGTTGGTGAGAAGGTGATGGAGAGGTGATGGGGGGACAGGAATATGATGGGAGATGGTACAGGGTGGATGGGGAGATGATGGAGAATGGTGGAGGGTGGTGATGGGGGATGGTGGAGGGTGGATGGAAAGATGATGGGTGATGGTAGGAAGTGAGATGGTGATAGAGAGGTGATAGGGGTGATGTGCAGATGGGGGATGGTGGAGGGTGGTGATGGGGTGATAGGTGATGGTGGGGGGTGACAAGGTGATGGGCAGCTGGTAGGGGATGTTCGGTGCTGATAACACTATGATAACTCTCTATACCCACCCCATCTATTATCAATGAAAATGCCAATGATAACACAATGACAACACCATATACCCACCCCCACCCATTATTAATGAAAACACAATAAAAATGCAATGATAACACCCTGTACCCCCACCCATGATTAATGAAAATGCATGGACAACACCAATGATAACACAATGATAATCCCCTGTACACCCATTATTAATGAACATGCAATGAAAAAAATGCCAATCATAATGGAATGATAATGCTCTGTACCCTCCCCCACCCATTATTCATGAAAACACCAATGAAAACGCAATGACAATGTGTTACGATTTTTACCTCTTTGCCCCTGTCTTTTGCTTTGACAGCACGTGATACCCATTGACCTCTACATTCCCACGAAGATGTGCCAAGTCCCACGCTCTGATTGGACGATACCTTGTTACCGAACTCTTGGGTTAACCCCATATTCCCATTGGATGACTTGAAGATGCATAATCATTCATGCACAACCAGGAGCTGAAGGAACCTAAAGACGATACAATCCAAACCTGACCATTCCGTTCTTGTCACAACCCATGATCAGTGCGCATACCCGGAGACAAGAATACTCCATGACCCAACCACCAATCATACCCAGCAATCAGAATACTCTGGTTCTCCGCCGACCGATCGTATGTCCACACCCATATGCTTATGACATTGTTATTGTTCTTTCACAATTCACCTACACGGTTCCTTGTGCCTGTCACAGATGAATGAATAGCCTTGTGCCTGATGACTGATCGACTTTCCTATTTCGAAGAAGACCGACACGTCATCCCGATCCTCATGGTTACCTTTGACGCCCAGCTCATCGCCACGATTGTCATATGTTCTATTGGCATCTCCACCCTTTTGGGCATCTATATCTATGCAACCTATATTCGGATAACACAACCCCCCCACAATGACTCAGACATCGGATCCGTCATAGTTGCCGACAACCGATGACTCCTTTGACCTACCTTGGCCGACCATCTTGTTCTTCTTCACATGTCACCTCCACATTCATTCGCTTTCTTCTCATCAGCTGACCGCTGGTGCTCAGCTAACAACCCGAACTCGCATGTATGACAAGTTCCCTTGATGCTCCACAAAGACTTGCATTCCGACATGTTTCATCACCTTTGTGTACCAGTCCACTGATTGAGAATATCCACACCTAGTCGACATCCCAGTCATCCAGTACCCTGCAGCCAAGAAGGGTTATATGAAGCACCCTTGCTTATCGTACTGCAGGAACCACAGTTGCTGGTGTATGATTACCAGTGTTCACTGCATTGACCCCATCATGGTTCTTCCCCATTCAGTGATTGGCCTTCTCTCCTGCCTCCAATGATGAAGCATCATGTTCACCTTTCCATCCTGATCCCGCATACACATCATAGTCATATGCTGCTATTGGCTAGGCATCCACTGCCAATGCAAACCATTAGGAAGACAAACCAGTCTCATCATTCCCAAACTAGGAACTCAGCTACATGACATCCACATGGCTGCCTCATGTTCACCATATGCCTGCTGACACATCCACTCATGGATTGTTTCACCTCCTTACCATGAGGCATCCATGAGGCGCAGGGTCTGGACCCTTGATTGCTCCAAACCATTTCCTTGCAATCACTACCTGAAACACTGATGGACATGCTGTATCTGCAGGACAGCCTTATTGCCCTTACATTTCTCTCGGTTTGTACATACAGACCTGGTAGTCTGTCTTTCATGGCAATTCCCTAACTCTTTTGTATTTTAACCTTCATCTTCGAACTGTTCCTCTTTTTCCCTTCCTGTTACGCCCTCGCTTTTTTCTGCCTATTCGCCATACGATCCTCTTCCACAACCCCTACACCCCCAAGTCAGCGTCAACCCACCGTCTTGGTTCGAGCCACATATCCGGCATATCACCGGTTATCAGCGAACCACCGCACGACTTGTCCATTGGAACGCACGGGTTATACGCAATGCCGCGAGGTTACGGGCAGAAGAAGCCGAAGTAGTGGAGTTGTTGACAGTGGAGGACCCCGAGAACATCGAGACCCTGACCCGGAGTCAAGAACACGCCGAAACAACACCGATGCCAGATGATCGTTACGCCAACCCATGGCTACGCAACGACTGGCGGTTGCCACGGCGTACCAAGAAGCCTACCCTCGAGTCGTTGACTTATAAAGGACGCAAGTAGTTAGTATTTCCTCAGTTTAGTCTGGTTCATTCCCCCCGGTCGTCTATACTCATCACTGTACCATTGTCCTTTGTTATTGTTCTCGAATCTATTCGTTTCTTTGCTTGGTTTCCCATTCTCTCCATCAGTATACGAAATCTTGTGTTGTCTGAGTTGCCGGAGTCCGTCAAAGACATCCCGTAACAATAGACTAAACTCTCCATTCCTCCCCCGACCCAGGCAACAACCTGGCCTACCGTGTCCTTCACCGATATCAGTCCTCTCCTACTCCCTCTCCTCCTCCATCCAACTCTCCTCCGTCTGCGCCGATCTTCACACCTCTCCGCCATTTACAACATCAACTCTTACTTAACCATCTCCTCCTCGAAATATGTCTACCTCCTCGTCCAGCACGTTCACTGTCCCACCATTCACAGGCCCAACCCCAGATCCTGGAACCTTTCTCGCATCCATTACCGCGTCCCTTGCCTCCAATCCCGAGTACCCCACAGATTACATGGTATCTGTGTACCAACACATTGCAGCCCAGTACGAGGCCGAAAAGAAGAAAGCTGCCGACGCCGCTCAGCAGCAGGAAACCGACACCAACATGGCAGAGGACAATGCCAACACCGTTACCAGCACCACGACCTATATTTCTTCGAAATCCCACGTTGCCGCGCCTCCAAAGTACTCCGGGAAGGTCGACGAGTTCTCAACCTTCCTCCGACAATGCCGGACCTACATGTCCGCCAATAAGAAGCATTTCCGTACCGACACGGACAAGATTCTCTTTATCCTCTCCTACCTCGAGGGAGGACTCGCCGGTCAATGGGCCAATGAAATCGTCGAACGTGCTTATATCAAAGACCCCGCCAATGGAGATTTTGGAACCTATACTCACTTTATGGCTCAATTTAGCACACGATTCCAGCACCCTGATGAAGAAAAAGACGCCATAACGAAACTCGACGACCTCTATCAGGGAAAAAAGACTGCCGACGAGTTCTGGCTCGAGTTTGATGTCCTGGTCCGGAAAGCCGGGCTGGACGAAATCCTGAATTATCGACACCTTGTTCACCTTATCGAATTTCATATGAACAAACCGCTGATCGATCAAATTTACACCCAACCCAATATGCCAACGTCCATTGAGCAATGGCGTCGACGCCGCGAACAGCTCGCAGCAATCGCAAACAAAGGAAAGAATATTCCTCGATCCATCGCATCTTCCTACGGTACGACCACCCCCGCCGCGGTTTCCAATACCGCCAAAGCAACATCCAAAAACGTCCCGATGGACGTTGATACTCGACGCACTACTGGTGCAATTCAACTGGCACTTACGCACCTTACTGATGCTGAACGAACTGACCTCATGAAACGAGGTGTCTGTTTCCGATGCCGACAACAGGGACATATGTCCTGTGATTGCCCAAAGAAAGGAACTCAACAAGTTCCTCGTCCCGCCACCCAAGTCCGGTCTATGGAAACCGTTCCCGATACTCGCCGCAAACCCGCCGTCCACGACGACAAGGACATGCTCATTGCAGCACTGATGGATAAGGTTGCAATGATGGAAAAGAAGCGGGAGGATTTTTAATGAAGCGACGTGAATCCCAGGAGGCCACGCTCGCGAGTTTGACAGCACGAATACGATTTCTTGAACAATATTATCGAGTATTCTCTCAGCTGAAAGACCTCCAAAAAGAACTGAAGACACCTGTTCCTGAACCACAGGTTGTCGAAACCATAAAACCGAAATTCCACAAAATGCGCGAATTCATTCCACTCATTACACGAACCGACAAACGACGTGCAACATATAAGCTAAATGAAGTGAATCAACGAATATTAGCCATCGAAACTGCGCAGATCCATAATTGTGCAACACGTCAAGAGAAAATCATGGGAATCGATGTTGATCAACCATCGAGTGGTCCGAGGCGAGATCCCAGGGCCAGGCCAAAGACAACAAAAATCGAATCCGAATTTACTGCAGAAGAAACGATTATCGCACTCCGAAACTCTTCGATGCCGACTGCATTGGAACTTCTCCTAGATATCTTCGATCAATGGATCATGAAAGTTTCACCAGCAGTTGTACTTCGCCTGCGACGTATACCATTACCTGATGCGATAACTTGGCTAGAGAAAGAAATGCCACAAACAGATCCTCATATTATTGCATCTACCGAAACTGAAACTACTCTTCGACTTTCCCTTATATTATATGGCTTTGCCACGACAACGACCGATACCCGTCAATACCCCGTAAAATGTATGTTGGATTCTGGCTGTACCCTCACTGCGATCGACTCTGGGTTCGTTAAGGCGCACAATCTACCAACAAGAAAATACGACCAACCATTTGATGCATATACCAGCGATGGGTCAAAACAAAAAGATGGTCAAATAACCGAATACGTCGAACTCCGACTTCGACTTGGCAATCATTCCGAGATTGTTCGTTGTGCGGTCTTATCCCTGGCGAAGATGGATATTTTCCTTGGTTTCGATTGGTTGAAGAAGCATAATCCTGAAATCGATTGAGTCACCAATGAAGTTTCTTTTTCACGTTGTCTCAGTGGCTGTGGAAAACCAAGTACTGTTCGAACAGTCAACTTCCAGACAATCATTTGGCCCACACCAGCATGGATGAATTTTGTCATGACGAAATCAATGGAACTCGCACAAAAAGCAACAGGCACAGTGGAACGATCAATCGATGACCTTGTACCTCCGCATTACCTGGATTATCGTGATGTTTTCAAACCATCATCCTTTGACGAATTACCACCACGTAAACCATGGGACCATGCCATCAACATGAAACCGGATGCGCCCGACCACCATGATTGCAAGTTGTATCCATTATCCAATCCGGAACGAAAGAAGCTCGATGAATTCCTTGACGATAATTTGAAGACTGGTCGCATCCGTCCATCAAAATCACCCTATGCTTCCCCTTTCTTTTTTGTAGCGAAGAAAGACGCAAACGAATTATGACCTATACAGGATTATCACTGGCTGAACGCGAATACCATTGATGACAAATATCCTTTACCACTTATCACCGATATCATCAACCAACTCGCCGAAGCAAAATATTTCACCAAACTTGACGTACGATGGGGTTTCAATAATGTTCGTATCCGTGAAGGAGATGAACAAAAGGCCGCGTTCCTAACCCCAAAAGGCTTATTTGAACCGACAGTCATGTTCTTTGGCCTAAAGAATTCACCACTGACATTCCAGCGAATGATGAATCACATCTTCCGATATGAAATCCGAGAAGGATGGCTCATGATATATATGGACGATTTGCTTATATTTTCCAAGGATCTCGATGAACATAAAGAACAAACAAAACGGGTTCTACAGATTTTCCGCGATAACAACCTATTCCTGAAGGCAAAAAAATGTACTTTTGATTCCACCCGTGTCGAATACCTCGGTCTCATCGTCGAAAACGGACATGTCCACATGGACCCGGTCAAAACCACCGCTATCATAGATTGGCCAATTCCTCATAACAAAAAAGAATTACAATCATTCCTCGGTTTCCTTAATTTTTACTGTCGCTTCGTCAAAGATTATGCACGTCATGCTCTCCCATTAAATTCCCTTACCGGCAATGCAAAATGGAATTGGGGTCCCGAACAACAAACTGCATTCGAACATTTAAAGCATATCATTACCACTGATCCAATCCTCGTCTTACCAAATCAAACAGGTAAATTCATGGTCGAATGCGATGCCTCTGATTTCGCAACTGGTGCTGTCTTGTCACAGGAACAGTCAGATGGTCTTTTCCACCCTGTCGCATTCATGTCGACGACAATGTCACCAGCCGAAAGGAATTACGATGTTTATGACAAAGAATTATTGGCGATTATCCGTTGTTTCGAAGGCTGGCGTCAATTCCTCCTCGGTGCGGAACAACAATTAGACATATTCACTGATCATCAAAATCTCGCCTATTATCGTCAACCACAAAACCTTACACGACGGCAAGCACGATGGGTTGCATTCTTACAGGATTACGATTTCCGCCTGTTACATCGGAAAGGAAGTCAAAACAAGAAAGCCGATCTCCTTTCGCGACGTGTTGATCATATTCCCGATAATAACGATAATCAAAACCTCATTGGATTACCTGAACATCTCTTTGCCACAATTTCTGTCCCAATTCCCACCAATGCCGATATCATCACACGGTATCATGATACTCCTGTTGCTGGTCACCCTGGTCGTGACAAAACAATTGAAATGATTCAACGACAAACAACTTGGCCTACAATACAAGAAGATGTTGCTCGTTACGTTGCAGGATGTCCCGAATGTCAAATGAATAAACCAATGCGTGGGAAACAACTCGGCCAATTACACCCCCATGAAATACCACCATACAATTGGCATACAATATCAGTCGACATGATTGGACCATTACCGGAATCTCAGGGGTATGACGCTCTCTTGGTCATTGTCGACAAGCGTTCAAAATATCCCATCCTGGTACCAACAAACATTGCTTTAACATCGGAAGGTTGGGCACGCATCCTTCGTGATCATCAATTCAAGCGTTTCGGTCTTCCTCGTCGTATTATTTCCGACCGAGGGCCGGTTTTCGTATCCCAATTCACAAAAGAACTTTATCGTCTCATTGGAATCAAAGGCCATCCGACAACCGCTTACCATCCACAGGCTGATGGCCAAACCGAACGTATGAATCAAGAAATCGAAATCTTCTTACGACATTTCACAAACTATCGACAGGACGATTGGGCCGATTGGATTTCTCTTGCTGAATTTGCCCTCGCAAATCGTATTTCTGCAACAGGCTTCTCACCCTTCTTCATCACCCAAGGCCAACATCCCTGGACCGGCGATCCATTGTCACAAGAGACTACAAATGAATCCGTCCAACAATATTTAGACCGTATGGCCAAAGTACAATCACAGGCTACGATCGCGTTACAGAAAGCGCGCAACACGATGACAACACAGTACAATAAACATAGAAAACTGACATCCTTCATTGTCGGGAACAAAGTATGGTTACAGGGAAAACACTTAACTAGCGATCGACCTATGAAGAAACTCAATCACAAACAGTATGGACCATTTGATATCATCGAGAAGATTGGTTCTTCATCTTATTGCTTACGATTACCTTCTTCGTGGCGTATTTTCCCTGTGTTCAATGAGGCATTGCTTCTTCCATTCACACCCCCCGCATTCCCAACACAAGTCGCGAAACAGATGCGACCTCCACCTGATCTCATCGACAACGAGGAAGAGTACGAAATCGAAGAGATCCTTGATTCACGCATCCGTCGGAATAAGTTATTCTATCTTGTTCATTGGCTTGGTTACCCACGCGATGAAGATTCCTGGATCCCAGAAGAGGAGACAAAAAATTGTCAAGAACTTGTTCGTCTGTTCCATAAAGACCATCCTCGTGCTGCGAAACCCGTTCGCCTTCGATCCTCAATCTTCGCGATCCCACCCGGAATGTCTTTGCCTTCTCGTCAACTTTCTTCCAATTCTATCCTTCTTGCGATTTTTCCCAAGCATGTCGCGTCTATCCTCGCTGGCACAAAGACTCATGAATTCCGCAAATATCCCCTCCCCGATAGTGCCCAATATGCCTATCTTTATGAATCTGCTCCTGTCGACGCCATCACCACCATCATAAAACTTTCCCCAGTTCCTCTTTCCCCCTTGGTCCAACCACGCGATCCTTCTCATCACTTCGCCTATTCTATCGACGACGTACATTCCCTTCCATATCCGATTCCCTCGTCTGCTTTCGCTGAACTCGATATACAAACGCCGTATCATTTTACTCATCTTCCTATTTCTTTTGTGGACCAGTTCCCAATCACATGATCCCTGACCGGCCCTGAAGTTCCTCGTTTAAGTACCGTCTTCTTTCCTTTTCTTTTGCCTACCTCACGTTTATGCCTCGCGCTTTCGACCATCGCCTTAACGTTGACCATCTCGATTACTCCCCGTACCCCGCCAAGGATGTCCTTCGTCGTCACGCGTTCACGAATTCCCGTTACCATCGCGCCACCGTTTCCGTCTACGTCTCTGGCAACATGGACATCGTCCGCCCTTCCGATGTTTCCGCCCGCTTCCCCTCGACTCTACTTCCTCCTCATGATCGGCAGCTCTTCCCTCCTTCTTTTCTCGCTCCTCGTCCTCACCATCATCTGCCTGGGACCTACCCGGTTTATTTCGACGATGACTTTATTTTCCTCCAGGGTGAGGACAGTGACGTCTGGGAGGTTTACGACTCCCTCTACGGTTCCCCTTCCCTCTATGGCTTTGACCCTGCGCACGACCTCCCCGATGACTCCCCCGTAGCTGGTCCTGCGACCCGGGGCGTCTCACCTTGTGATGGGGGTATTGTTACGCCCTCGCTTTTTTCTGCCTATTCGCCATACGATCCTCTTCCACAACCCCTACGCCCCCAAGTCAGCGTCAACCCACCGTCTTGGTTCGAGCCACATATCTGGCATATCACCGGTTATCAGCAAACCACCGCACGACTTGTCCATCGGAACGCACGGGTTATACGCAACGCCGCGAGGTTACGGGCAGAAGAAGCCGAAGTAGTAGAGTTGTTGACAGCGGAGGACCCCGAGAACATCGAGACCCCGACCCGGAGTCAAGAACACGCTGAAACAACACCGATGCCAGACGATCGTTACGCCAACCCATGGCTACGCAACGACTGGCGGTTGCCACGGCGTACCAAGAAGCCTACCCTCGAGTCGTTGACTTATAAAGGACGCAAGTAGTTAGTATTTCCTCAGTTTAGTCTGGTTCATTCCCCCCGGTCGTCTATACGCATCACTGTACCATTGTCCTTTGTTATCGTTCTCGAATCTATTCGTTTCTTTGCTTGGTTTCCCATTCTCTCCATCAGTATACGAAATCTTGTGTTGTCTGAGTTGCCGGAGTCCGTCAAAGACATCCTGTAACACTTCCCTTTCCTCACATTTAGTCTGGTTTTCTCTCCCTGGTTCGCTTTCCTAACCTTCCTCCCTCCCCCAGACTGCTACTTGCTGTATAGTAGTGGTAGACCATGAATACACCATTCCTCTTGTGTTTCCTCTGGTCTGATCTCAACTTGATTTAGTTGGTTGTTGCTGGAGCCCACTCATCTAGCGATCCATAACACAATGCCCTGTACCCACCCCCACCCATCAGTAATGCAAACGCAATGAAAACGCTAATGAAAACGCAATGATAACACCCAATACCCACCCTCACCCATCAGTAATGAAAACGCAATGACAACGCCAATGATAACGCAATGATAATGCCCAGCACCCACCCTCACCCATCAGTAATGAAAACGCAATGAAAACACCAATGAAAACACATTGATAATCTCCCATTGTCATTGTCCTGTCATTATCATAAAAACCTCGTCATAAAATGAATGACAGGCCTTTCATTAAAGTACGTGGTATTATACACATACACTATTGTGGCAATGCCCTGTTTTAATGATATAATTGGTAGGCACGACCCCGCGCTAAGACTTGTTTTGTAATAGCGGTAGACGAGCGACCAAGAGAAACGCAGACTGAGTGAGAATGATTGTTTTTAAGAGTAAAGCGCAACTGGTGGAGAGAGGGGAACTGGGTTCTTGTTATTTCACTACTACAGGACAGTTTTTATACTCTAAAGGGATAGGGGTTAAAGGGTAGGTGAGTGAAATAGAAAATAGTAAATGTCACATGAAAAGAGGTGAATCGGCTTCAGGATGGTGAAGATAGCGAAGGATTTCAAATAAAAAGTAAAATCACATGAAATTAGGCAAAGGGAAGAGAAGAAACCGGGCAAATTCCATTTCTTGTGTCAGACTTGATATCCAAACATGCAGGACGTGTTAATCGTGGTGTTTCATCGTGTTGAGGTCAGGTCGCAGGGCTAGGACAGAGCGAGAGGTTATCACAAGATAGCGATCTGAGGTCTGAGTATGCGCGAAGCTTCGTGTAAGTCGGCGAGGGATTGGTAGCCGTGCGCGCACGCGTATCACATGTTGCGCGGGTGTCTCATACGTTCACTGATTGCGGAGGTATCGCGCTATGGTTCAGGAGAGGTGGAAATGAGAATATTAATGTTTCCATGCCCAGAGGGGGGAGCTGCGTATCAACGCTAGCGACGATGAATGGCTCAAATCCAAGACGCCGGCCTCTTCAAATCGTCGAATGGCACATTCGGTGAGTGCCATCGTTGATTTATTGGCGGTGGTTGCATAGTCTATCACTGCAGGTCCCCCTCAAAGTCGAAGACGGTGATACGCTAGAGGAAGCTGTAAAGGGGGAGATCCCCAAACAAACTACCTATTAGGTGAATGCGAGGATGCGAAGATGTCTACTACACGTAGAAGGGTATAGAGAGAGATAGAAACTACTATAAAGTTTCCGAACAATGCGAACGTACGTGCAACAGTTGCGATTAACTGTGCAACTTCGCGAACACGGTCGTGACGAAGATATCAATATCGGGTGACGAGGATAGACAAACTCAAGACTATAACTTGAGTTTGAAACTAAAGGGGAGCTTTATAGCTCTGAGACTAAGATCGAAGGGGAGGGAAGTCGTAGATTTCTCTGTCTCTCTAGCTACAATACATGAGCTTTTTATACTACGACAATCGGAAAGTCGGAACGAAATATCGGAGAATCGGGAAGACTAGAAATAAAGGATCGAATAGGAGTGAACGTAAGAAAGGATTCTAAGATAAAGAAATATCGATAGGAGTCAGTAAGAGTGCGAAGAAAGGAATCAAATGATGAAATTAGTACAAAGACATAAGAAAGGAAGAGATAGGGGAACGATGTACTGCGTGATATAACAGGATATATGGTAGAGAAGCAAGGTGAAAAGTGAAACAAAATGAGATGACATGGTGTCCGATGGGAACGGTATCGGTCTGATGTAGGATAGCTTTGTTTTGTGGGTGTGACAAGTTCGGAAGCGATCGATAGTTATCGAGAGATGTCGCAAGAGATCACAGACGTTCGTTAGATCGTGAGGTATCGGGATATGGTCGATGGAGAGGTATAGTACATCCGATTCGCGTATTCGGAGTATAGGATCGTATGATGCGTATCAACGGTGATCTAGATGCATCACAAGAGAGTAAAGCTCATGTCAGCTGCGGGAAATTTGTCAACAGCCAGCTCCCAGCAGGTTGTGAAAGGGGCAATACTTGGCGCCATGTCTACATTCCAACCTACCTCAATTACGTTGCCGCATACAAGGATCCATGGTGCGTCGAGGACCACGATGCTGTCATGGCTCAGCAACAGGTGTGGAATGACGTCTATGGGGAAAGCATCCCACTCGTGGTCACAATCAATGAGCCTGTATTTTGTATTGTAAGTTCAAGCAATTTACATCGTTCTATGCTACTAACTATTTACAGGCTAACCAACGTGTTTATGAATGGCGTGCATCCTTCGGCTCGGCTGCAATTGCCATTATCAATGCTTTTTTTGACAACCATGAAGATTTTGATACTAATGAAGCCCGCGCCTCTTTTGCGGAAAAAAAACTCCAAAATTTTGCCTTTCTTTATGAGACAGCCGATGGGAACGACCGATCGGTATGTCTAATCTTATGATATGCAACACACTAACATTTTGTTCATATTGTAGGCATACCGTGGCTTATTCCACAGTCCCATAGTTCTTCAAATGTTCGCGACTCACTATTTGGCTATTCTGGGTGCTGTGAGGGTGCCTTACGTGGGTGAACCAGGTCCATATACGGCTCTTGCCCTCTCACTCGCTGCTGTATGTTTTTCTCCATCTTACATACTTGAACTCACCACTTTATTAGGTTGAGCGCTCATATGTACTTTGGCAAGACGGCGCTATCTCCATTGAGTCCCTGGGTGGGGATACAAAGAAAGGCAAAAATATTTCGAAGGCAATCATCAAATCTGTCAACACCGCCACGGGCAAGGAGTCTGCTAAGGATCACGCCTTCAACGAACTGAACTGGGGTACAGCGTTGCGGAATTATCTCACCTCAATCAAGAACCTTCGCAAAGGTTCTTTCACGAAGATCGTTGAGAAGGCACAGGCATATGCAAAAATAAGCCAGCGTGGTGATTCTCAGACGTCCTGGATTGGAGGAGCCGAGGAGGATGAGCATGCAGCTCTTGTCGACGTTTCGGACGATGGTATGTCGTTCTCATTCTGAAATCGAGAGACATCTCATTCTCTCATAGATTGACCAATCCCCATGCCGCCTACCCCTTTCCCCACCACCTGCCTGCCATGCTGCATCTGTTGAATTATACCAGGCCTTTGGCCTCATGTCCCCCTTCATCCCCTTGTCTTGTTTGTACCTCCTTAACTCGTGCCATGCCGTTGCCATTTTTTTGTTCTGCTATTTTTTTCCCCTTCTCTTTATTCCTTCCATACTAGTGCTAGCCATTTTACTGCGCCCTTCCGAGTCCTCCCTATGCCCCCACCCATAATATAGTTATCTGTTTACATCTCTCATATTAGCATTCTCCTTTGTACTATGCGAGTTGTAGTATCAAATTGATTTATTTGTTTTCATTCTGTCTGAAATAAGAGACAACTAAGGAGATATAAGAGACAACTAAGAATATATAAGAGAAAACTAAGAACATATAAGAAAACACTAAGAATATATAAAGAACATATAAGAAAACACTAAGAATGTATAAGAAAAAATAAGACCAAGTAAGAAAAAATAAGTGGAAGGATCATCTTATTCCGTCTTACCTAAATCTCGTCTTAATCTGTCTTAATCTGTCTTAACTGACCACTAAGATAAATTAAGACCATAGTAAGACAACCCAACCCATGTTTACTGATGCTTCAACCTCCTGTCAACATTATCAAGAGTCCATTGAAGAAATGCCATAGGGATGTGGGCATCTCAGAAGATTCTTCATTACAAAGACCTCAAACCAAATGGTATGCACTCTAAAATGCCTTGTTTAGATAAATGTTCACTAAACTGAATAACAGATCTTTTGAAGATTTTATGTTCTCTGTATCTATGCAAAATCCAAGCTTCACTATGTATATGTTCCGTTAACAATTGTCCATGTAGAAACACAAGGTACACTGCCGTCGTTAGATCGGCGCTCTAGTTTTGGATTTGAAACACCGCAACAGGCTTTCGCACGCAAGCCGAACATTTTTCTGCGCTGCCAGCCGAGTGACAGTCCTATGGCTCCACCAGAATCGACTGCCCAAAGTCTCGTTGAACGCGTCCAGGGCTTCGTTTCGGAAAACAGGCGCGCTATCCTGATTGGCACGGCTGCAGCCGCCATTGTCGTGGGGGGTGCAGTGTACTATGCATCAACGTCGTCGCACAGGACGCAAGATGGTGACCTAGAGCGGCGGTCAAAGGACAAGAAAAAAGTTTCCAAGCCTTTCAAAAAGCGGAAGACAACCAAGGATAAGGATGGACCCATTTTGGAAGATCGCTCGCCTAAGGAAGTCGATGACGTGGGTGAGTCTTTCACTGATGCTTATAACATGCAGATTTATGACTTTTATCTTCTTTTGGTGTTTTGTATGATTAGAGGAGCACCATCGTCCGGAAGAGATCGCGGCGATGTCCGCTGAGGTTAGAGGGAGCCGTGCCTGCATTCCTAGCACTAATTTACAGCTCCCTACGATCTAGGAGCGGACCCAGTTGGCTGCGAACCTCAAAAGCAGGGGCAACGCCGCATACCAGCAACGAAAATTGGAAGTTGCTGCAGACTTGTATACACGGGCCATCGAAGTCTCGCCCAAATCGGAACCTGTCTTCTACAGCAACCGTGCAGCATGTCCGTTGGCCGTCTTTCACACGAATGCCCTATCATAAATTCTTACTGAGCACAGGTTATATCAACATGACACCACCAAAATACGAGCTAGTCGTAGAGGACTGCAACATGGCTTTGTCACTTGACAAGAATTATGTTAAAGCGTTAAATCGGCGGGGGACAGCCCTGGAAGGCCTAAACAGCTTCGAAGAGTCCTTACGTGGTGCGATCCTCGTACCTCATTGCGTTCAATGGTCTTACTAGAGTTTCATAGACTTTACGGCTGCTACGATTCTGGGTAAGTTCCAGGATCAAGGCGCCGCCCAGTCCGTCGAACGCGTGCTGAAGAAACTCTCTTCGCAAAAGGCTGCAGAGATGCTTGCAGTAAGCAATTGTTTTGTTCATTCTTTGATGGTGATTGAAACTGGACCAGGCCCGCCAACCCCGTCTACCATCCTTTACATTCATTTCGGCCTATTTTTCTGCCTTCCGCGCACGTCAGTGTGAACCTCGAAACCTGCGGTCGACCTCTGACATACCTTTTATATGCAGGTCCACATCCTACACTCCCAGAGAATCCATCCACTGGAGACAAAACTCTGCTTCTCGCTCTACAGGCCCTCGATGCAGCAGACTATATCCATGCACTTACACTGGTTAACGAATCCCTTGAGCAGGGCATCTCGTGGGATATCGGCAAAGCTGAGGCACTCAACCTTCGTGGAACCTTCAAGTGCGCACAGTTGCTTAAGTATCCCTGTTTTCAAGAAATCCTCCTGATCGGTATACGCTAGGTTCCTGACGGGCGATCCCGGTGCGAAGGACGACTTGCTTGCTTCTGTTAAGCTCCTTCCGTCATTTACACAGAGCTTGGTGAAGATTGCCAGCGTGCACATGGAACAAGGGCAGTCCCAGAAAACCATTGAGTGCTTCGAGGATGCGATCAAGCAGAACCCTGATGATCCCGACATCTACTACCACCGTGGCCAAGGTTCTAAACATTTTTTATCTTGGGTTTTCCCGATATTTAAATGATCATTTTTGTTTGCCTATTTTTCAGTATTGTTTATCATGAACGAATTCAAGGATGCAGCCGAGAATTACAAAAAGTCTACCGATCTGGATGACCAATTTGTGTTCAGTCACATACAATTGGCTGTTGCCCAGTACAAGTTGGGGGATGTTGGAACCAGCATGGCGACATTCCGGAGGACCCTCAAAGCATTCCCACAGAGAAGCGAACCGCACAACTACTAGTCAGTGATCTTGTTTATTCGATCTTGTTCACTGATGTACTCTTTTTTCAAGCGGTGAACTGCTGCTTGATGTACAGCGTTTCCCAGATGCCGTGGAAAAGTTTGACCGGGCTATAGAACTAGAAAACATCAGGCACAAGTATGTATCCTTCTCAAAACCCACTTTCTCCACTTACCACACAATCCACAACTCTATTTTTTGATTTCACAGGCCTCCTCCCATAAATGTCTTACCTCTGGTGAACAAAGGTCTGGCACTCTATCAATGGAAACAAGACATCGTTGCCGCAGAGGAATGTTGTAACGAGGCGCTATGCCTCGACCCAGAGTGTGAGGCAGCTGTGGCTACGCTAGCGCAGCTCAATTTACAGCAGAGCAAGATCGACAAAGCGGTGGAACTATTTTCGCGGCAAGCTGAACTTGCTAGGAGCGAGGTAGAACTGGTCAATGCGCTGACGTACCTATATGTGAAGTTCTTCACTTGTTCCATTGTGCAAGCCCTGACGTATGGACAACTTTGACTAGGCATCAGCGGCACAGTCAAAGTTCCTACAAGACTACCCAGACATGAAGGGACTTCTAGGAGAGATGGCGAGGGGGATGATGTGACGACCACTAGAGAAACCTCTGACAAAAGTTATCTTATGATTTTTGAAAATCACTGCTCAATAAAAGTAATTACATTTGCACGACAAAGCAAAACAACGATGAAAGTTGAGCGATCTAAGTATTCAACAGGCTATAGGTAGTACAACAGAATATGAAAGTTCCAAGAGTGTAATAAACTATCTATCCAAAAAAAAAATTAGCTACCAATACATTTTGATATTGTGTGAATGCTACAGCCTTCACTAGAATCCCCCCCGTCGTTCTTCGACAACAGCTTTGACCCACCTGAGCAGGACGCCTTGCAGCATATCATCCCACCCATCTTCCGTACGTGCGACGACAGGGATATCAAAAGGAATTGGAGCATCGGAGGTATGGAAACGTGAGGTCGCGGGAGAAGCTGCAGGTGAACCAGGAGGCGCTCCAATTTTATTCATTGGAGCCACTATTGGTAGGAGGTAGCGAAGCTTCAGAGCTCTGGATGGACGAGATGAGATCAGCCGCACACGAAAAACTGTAATAAGAGTACGCACCCGGCCCACAGACGCAGGTTGTCCGTCCGTCGAAATGTCCACATTCGCTTCCCCCTTTCATCCCTGTCCTTGTCCTTGCCGTGTTCGGAGTCGCGGTCGGCAGCAAGCTGCAACTCGAGGATATCATGGATGGAGTCTTTGCTAATGTACCCCCATGGCTGACGCGACCGGCGAACGCAGGCGTTGTAAGCGACACATAGGAGCTGGCCAGAGGAGAGACTCTGGAGGAATGCACGGCCGTCTGCCGAAGACGGCATCGCTGCAAGAAGCGGCACAGGCAGGAAGGCCGTGAGCAATGCGTGTGCACGACCTGTCTAGTGTTTAGAGTGCGCAAGAAACGAGACCGAGAGGACTTACCAAGTTCGTCGCCCACAAATGCACTTCGCCTAGCCCAAAGTGGCAGATCCTCGTCTGCGACGGTCACTTCTTCCTCCCCATCCTCGACCATCATCTCTTCTGGCTCCTCGGTGACAGTCAAGTTCTGCATCAAATCCGACACCCCGGTTGAGGCGACTCTACGTGCTGCACCCACAGTAGCCTGTCCATCTCCGTCGCTAGAACTGATTCTTCGGCCTTTGGGGCGCACGTCACGCAGAGCTCTCGTCCACCCACGCTTCCCGTCACGCATACCCCCGAAAAGCACTGCATCAACCACGTCCAGATATCGTGCAACCACCGCTTGCTCGTCGCGTAGCGTCTCTAACGTGATGTTCTGTCGGTACAACCACCCACCGCCAAGGACGAGCCGTGCATCCCAGTGCTCGCGTTTCTCGCGATCGTCGTCGCTCTGGTCAAGTGCAGGCACAGCGTCATCGTCCTCCCATACAGGCACAGAGCCGTCGCGACCGCGCACGTGTACAAGTGAGAATGAGAACGATGTGTCCGGGTCAAGCTCAGGTTCAGGATCGTCCGACACATTACTAGGCGATGCAACACGTGAATGAGCGTGTGATCCCGGACCTGGGGAAGAACCAGATCCGTGTTCGCTCTGTGCGTCGTAGACTTCATCGGACAACGGAGCGCGGGCTGCTTCCTCAAGCTGACGAAGAGCAGTGAGTACCTCAAGGGCCACACGACGAATGAGGGTAAGTGGATCCGGCTCGGCAGAACGGGCAATCTTATTGACGATGGCGCTTGATGGGAGAGACATGGGGCGGAATTGCGCACGAAGTGTGCCGGCAGACTCATCCGGGAGGGAGACGAGGTAGTTACGCACAGCTCGGACGGTGCGGGTGGTGGATTTGAGGACGTTTAAAATGTCGAGGAATGCTGTAGCACTGGTGCCTTTGCCGTCAGCTGTGAGGAGAGACGGGTCGAGGTCGTCGTCTGGGTCCTGGGATATGCTCCACAATTGCTCAACGGAAGTGAGACCCTGGACAACGCCGGGAAGCAGCGACTCTGGATTCGTTTCGTAGGTTTTAATAACGGGGGGGAATGCCGGGCGAGGTACAGAAGGCATGGCAGGCGTCGGTGGCAGCCGAAGTTCTGGAACAGGACCAAGTGGTTTGCTCGTCTCAAGTTGTGCAATGCCACCAATAGCTGGAACTAGCCCGTTGTTGGCCTTGCTGAGTGGGCTTGTAGGATCCAGAGGAAGTCAGTACAGGTGAAACGCAATAACGAGACATAGGCTGAAACAAGAAATGAACACATCGACCCTCCAACCAGAAGAGCTCCAGGATATTGCATGCATGCCCCTTTGAATGAGCCTTGTAACAGTATTGCACAACAAAGTTATGGACAGACGACACCACTTCCAGCGACGTGATTCCCCAATGCCAAGCACTACGTAGGGCAGAAAAATAGTACTAACTTTTTCTCTGCAGCAATCCCAGTCTTCGTAAAGTAGTACTGCAAGTGTTCGATACTGCCCAACGCCATCACGCTCTCGCGTTTTGCTGCACTACGGCTGAAAGGCTTCTGAGGCTTGTTTGAGGAATTGACATTTGGGTAAAAAGCTGTCTGACGACGCGCTTTCTTTACTGCGGCGATGTCCAACGAGCCAGTGGATTCTGGCGTGAGGAGCATTGGCGTAGACGACGGGGAGTCGGAGGAGGACATCGTTGTTAACGCTGAGCGGATGCCTGGGAAACCTGTGGACGTCTTACTCGATCAGGCACCGCCCCAATATTATTGCCAACGCCTTGTAATTGTCCCCTGTAATGGCGTCTCGAAAGCGGAAACATGTCCCGTCGACCTCAAAACAGCTCGGGACATCACAGCGACACGATACGTACAACGACCTTCAACACGCGGAGCCATCTGGGGTGAACCCGGCCCTGATCATTCAAGCTCACGAGGTCGACCTCCTTCATGGTCTTCAAGCGAAACTTGCAGCACAATCCCTGGAAGTTGGGTGTCATAAAACATCCAGAAGCGGTGAGGAAGATATGGAGCGAAAAATTGGAGGCGGACTCATAAAATGGGGAGGAAATATGACGCGAAAGAATATTATCAGTGTATTCGATGACGACGACGACAAGAATGGACGGGACGATGCCAACGACGGTAGGGATGTATGGGTAGATAGGTATGCATCTTCTCAGAATCTAATTATTATTTGCCAACCTCCGTCTCTGGTACGAACGGTGAGCTTGTGATGACAACCTGGGTTTATTTCAGCATTTTGGATGAAGAAGTGAATGCAACGAATGTCCTGTAGTGTTCTGGTTGCCATAAGAGATTCATTTTTTCCGTTTCCCGCCAATTCGCCCCTTCTAATGTCCAGTTCCTCGACAGATATGATGCACGCCTCTTGCTGGAGACATTGCCCCTGCCGTCTTTGGCACCATCTGATCCTGTCCCCGAATCACCCACCGGGTGGTCTGACCTCCCATCCGATGATGAAGACACTTTCTTCCTCACGCCGGATGAGGCAGACGAGTACCACCGCGCAAAGCGGAGGCGAATGATAGACAGGAACAGAACAGAACGATTGAAAGCTATGCGTGAAGAGGAGGGCACTCGTGATACACAGGACATTTGGGGTGGATCTGATGAGGAGGTACGTTCTATCAACGGGTATGTCCCGAATTGGTATAGACTTGTCTTCATTTCGCGGTTTCTTCTACCCTTGGTATGATTGAATCTAGCCCGACGACACACAGAAGGCGCTCATGCGTCGAACCGCAACACACGTACTTTCTTCTCTCAACTCCGCGCAGCTGGAGATGCGGATACTAGCCAATCACGGAGCCGACAAAAGGTTCGCATTCTTGAAAGGCAGGTGGGCACAATCATGGAAATCGATAAAAGAGACAGCGAAAATGGAGATCGAAAAGGCCCGGATGCCTCAAAATGCCCCAATTGGACTCGGAGGTTTGGAAGGGTATGGAGATAGCGATGAGGACAAGACGGAAGAAGCGAAGGTAGAACCGTCCGAAAATCGGACACACAAATCCTCAGAAGCAAAGGTAACCGAGGGGGCCATCAAGGAAGCCAGGCGCGCGAGGGCGAAAGAGTGGGCTCAGAACAGACGCGCTTTAAAGGCTGATCAGAGCTGAAGCACGTTTCCTCAATGCCTTGCGAGTTAGTTGTCATTTTGTTGAACGTTACGCCTTTCAATTTCCTGTCCACCGCCGTTTAGATTTCTCAGTATAAAATAAGTATTGTACATGTGACGTGACGTGACATTTTGTAAAACAAATTTCTAACCACCACTGTGCAAATGGATTTTTTCCATTCACAATTGGCAACTCTGCAAAGCCATCTAGCGTTTGTTTCAGTGGAGCCCATTGACTGGAAGTTCTACGTTCAAGCTTTTTCCTGGGGTGTCACCGCATTTGAGACCTACCTTTTGTACGTGTCATATTACAGATTCCCTGTCATTCCACTATCTTCACGCTATACAAACAAGGCTTCGTCAATATCCTCTTTATTCAAAAGCCGAGCCTCCCAAAGTCTTGGCTGAACATTTCGGCCCTGGGGTCTTCCAAAAATCGCAAAACTATGGCAAAGACAAGGCCAAGTTCGCCCTGGTCTCAGGACTATACAAACAATGCCTTGACTCGGCAATGCTACATTTTGGTTTCTATGCTTGGTCCTGGGGTATGGCAGGTCAAATGCTGTCGAAGTTTGAGTATGGTTCCGAGTACGAAGTGAGTTCTGGCGCTTTCCCTTACTCCTCGGAGAATTGTTAGGCCTTCAGATCTTCGGACTTTATCACAACCAACATTTCGCTCACCTCAAGCCTTTAGATTCTTCAATCCACTGTGTTCACCATGATTCTCTTTTTATGCTCCTCAATTCCGACCCTTCCGCTCTCAATCTACGAAACATTTGTTTTAGAAGAGAAGCATGGATTTAACAAGACAACCCCTGGTTTATTTATTGCTGATTTACTTAAAGGATGGGCCATCGGATTCGTCATTGGAGCGCCGTTCCTAGCTGCATTCCTGTACGTCTTCAAGTGGGCGGGGGATCGCTTTGTGCCCTGGGTTATGATTTTTATGTCAGTACTCCGTGGCATTAGAGACTTTCTTTTTTTTAAACAAAAAACACCCCGCTTTTCTACCTTCAGGATCATTTTCCAACTGTCCATAGTTATCATCTACCCCACTGTTATTCAGCCACTCTTTAACAAGCTTTCCCCTCTGCCGGACGGTGATCTGCGAACCAGAATTGAGGGTTTGGCGTCCAAACTCAAGTTCCCTCTCAAGCACTTGTATGAAATTGACGGGTCGAAACGAAGCTCGCATAGCAATGCTTATTTCTTTGGTCTCCCATGGGTGACGCTTAACACACTCCTCAGAAGACTGTGACTTCTAATTGCCTTGATTTTCTTTTTCTATTTCAGAAAAAACACATTGTCATATTCGACACTCTAATCAAGGAGAGCAAACCGGAAGAAGTTGAGGCTGTCCTCGGTAAATCTCCTCCTGTTACCTTCGTCTTGCTTTCTTGACAGTTGGTTACAGCCCATGAGCTTGGACATTGGTACCACCTCCATCCAACCAAGCTGCTCTGCGTGTCCCAGCTTCACATTTTCACCATCCTGGCACTCTTTCCAGCATTCCTGCATGCACCACCTCTGCTTCGCTCTTTCGACTTTCCTCAATCTGTCGCAGCTCACCCGCCAACCATGGTCGCATTCCTTCTTTTCCAGGTTTGCCCTTCTCCTTGTTTGTCATCATCACGTTACCTATGCCATGTGTCCGCAGATGATTTTAATGCCATTGGAAGCCGTGGTAAAGATTGGAATGAACGCCATTAGTCGCCATTTCGAGTGGCAAGCAGATCGCTTCGCGTGCGAGCTCCAGGACAAGCTTTCTTCGCCAGATATGAAAGACATGGGAGACAGACTCGCGCGTGGATTGATCACGTTGCACGTAAAAAATTTGTCGACTGTTTGGGTTGACTGGCTGTAAGACTCTCATATTGTCAATTGTCTTCGGGAAACAATTGTGTTGACGATTGATTGGACAGATTCTCCGCTTATCATCACTCTCATCCGACGTTGACGGAACGCTTGAGAAGTCTGGAGGCTTTCAAAGCTAGACGTGCGACATTGGCCGTTGATAAAAAGGAATTGTAGAATACAACGCAACCCGCTGCTTAATTCGATTTCCTGTTCTGTGAAATCCGAACTTTTCTTGGACATAGTCACTCATCCCGTACGTAGTCGGTGTAGATATAGATTCTATTGGAATCCAAACCGTCAGAACGCTCTCGCACTTTCCAGCCTCACAATTGAACGACTCCGCTGGATGAATAACGGTAATTCCTCGCATCTTGTCGCCCCTGCTCGACATTTACGCTCATCAGAACCGGTACAGCCATCCAAATCATAAAAACGAGGAAAAAGAATGCATATCGAATATTACCCGTTGCATCAGCAATTAGCCCTACGAGAAGTGGTCCCAGGAACGAACTGGACTGTGTGCATAACTCAGATGCGGTGGTGAGGACGAACTGATATGACTGCTTTACCTTGTCAGTTATGGAGAAAAGTCCGAACCTGCATCAAAGTGAACATTCAAAGGGTTGAGCAGCCACAAACTGGTGATGCCCACCATCTTGCCTCTTCTCCTGGAGGGACTAGCTCGGCATAAAATGCTCTTGCGTAACTCTGGAATGCGCCATATACGGAGCCTTAATTCAACGGTGAATTACCGTATTTGGAGTATAGCATAATGACACAACTCACCGAAATAGACAGCAAGCCCGAACATCTCACCTTGGGTGGTGAGCCCTCCGAACTTCACGCGGCGGAAGACTGGCACAAAGCCAAGACATCCATATGCAGGAATCATAGAAGCCATCACTACTAGGATGATAAGTACCTTTAAATTGGACCACGCATATTTTCGTTGCAGCATGGGCCAGATCAAGGAACCGATGATACCCGAAGTCGGTGTAATGATACCAATGAGGATTAGTGCAGATGGCTGCATGTTGAGCGATGTTTTCCCGAACAAGATAGCAGTTGACGTTATTGTGGTGAAGCCTATGAGAACGGAACATTACTTGATATCAAGGGGCGTGATCGGGAATTTTTGCGCTAACCATCAGACAAGAGAAACCAAGCCGCAAGATAGCGGAAGGTATGGTGTAATTTCTTGATCTCTCGCCAGCGGAGCATCCCCGCTAGTCTTTTCCAGGCAGAGAGAATCTCCGTACCCAAACTCCAGTTTTCATTCCTTCCACCAACGTCAGAGTCGTCTTCCCACGCGAGGGATTCATCTGTGGTCGAATTGGCGTTCGGCAACCATATCGCAGCGGGGATGGAAAACAAAGCCCACCAGATCCCGCTAAGGCCAATGGCAAGACGGAGAGAGAAAGTGGAGCCGTGGAGTTTCGTCACAGGTATCAAAGCCACGAGGAGGAGCACGATACCAGCACCATAGCCTAACGCAATTCCCAAAGATGAGATACGAGAGGTTGCATTGGATAGTTCTGTCTCGTATCGTTTTCGCAAAGCTCCTGACTGGTTGGGTAGTGCGGGGTGTAATAGTGGTTGGTCGATACGATTGATTTCGGGGGGGCTATCTGAAGAGTCAACATCCTCTGAATTTAATGTTTCTGGAAGTTCTCCGAGAACCTTTACCACCTCCGGGGAGAGTTTCGCAAGGGAGGGTAGGTACGCGTTCATAGCGACTACAGAAGCACCGAACCCGACGTTTGCCAGCACGGCAAGTAATGCCGATAACAACCACAGTACGGATCTCGAGGGCAAAGCTAGGAAAAGCGAAGCCGCTGAAGCCCCGAGGAGTGCGAAGGAAAGAAGTAAACGCTTTCGGTGGGTAGCTACCAGAGAAATGGTAAGCCTGAAGAGTATCAAAACGAGTAATACACACGACGATCAGCAATCCCCCCCATGGATATGACCGTCAAAGCTTGCAGCGCGACGGAAATCGAATACACATAAAGACTAGAGTGCGAATATTGAGCTCTGACAACTATTCTGGCGTTTAAGTGGGCACCTGAAGCTTGCACTATCAATCCAAACCCATCCTAGCTTCACCACACAACGGCCATTACTGGCAGAATTTGCTTGAGCTTCAATCGGCGAACATGGTTCTGTTCGATCAGGTAGTAGAAATCCATTGTCTCTTGCAAACTGCTCCAGACAGATGGGAAGAAATAACGTTAACGAAACCACCACAAAGACTTCACTGGAAATACTGATGAGCTTGTCCAGGGCTTTAACGGTTGTGACACTAACGGCAGTACCTAGCAAACGCATAGCTGAGCCATCCACGCAATTGCTTTTTGAAGTTTTGGGGGACTGGCGTGGATCCAGTCATTCGGACCATGATGGAAGCTGAGAAGACGTCTCTACCTACAGGCCGCAATTGGCAATTCGTTGAAACACAAGCTCATGTTATTTATCATAGTACAAATTATGTAAATTCCTGTGCCCAAGGGAGAAACTATGGCGGGTTGCCCCAATAGACACCCAGGCGAGAGACGAGGGGTACGTTAGCAAGTTTGCAAGATGAATTCTCGGGTATGTCTCGATGAAGGTGCCCGGCGAGCCCCTGAGGTGTGTCGCTGTAGTTTCACACCATAATTCAGAAAAAGGCGAATCCATTACTCAAAAGGCTTTCCTTATGTACAAGGTCGTGCTCGTGCGCACCTCCCACCGATCTAAGGAATTGAGATGTAAACCAATGTGGTCATGAAAATACCGTGAGGTAATAACATGTACCTGCATCACAAAAGCTTCGATCTCATCCTGATCATTCATACCATACTAGTGGAGAGTGGCGGTTCGTTGGTCAGTGAAAATAAATGGCGCAAAATAACGTACACTTTCTGGGGTGTCTTCTGGGTTTCCACGAACAGTGACTCCGTCGAAAGTGAACCTGAGGGATTCTATCCTTCGATCATGAGTTCAATTCCAACGGAACAGATCAGACGCCATACCCCTCTCAATCCCGAGTTGTTTCTAACAACGGTATCAGCAATGCAGTACCAAATTTTAATTTAGGATGGGTAAAACTAACCGTAAATGTGTCCAGGACTTTCTTGAGTGGCGATGTCCGCTTTAGTGCAAACTTAAGAGCTGCAAACTAATTAGACAGGTCATTAGGACGGAATAAAAGGATCTTACATTTCCCTTGAAAAGTCACTATAAGTTCTATCTTGGTATTTGGTTTGACGTCCTCGGATTGTGACAGTGCAGACATAAAGGAGGTGAAACATGTTTACTCTGGACCAAACAAACTTGACGCGACATGTCACATCTGTGACGATGATCAACATAAAAAGTACGAAGTCAAGCTGCATTACATTGTTTGTTCTGTATGGTATCACAATCAAGAATGGAGTCGCAAAATCTGTCAGAATCCACCAATCTAGCGATTCGAGAAAGTGAGATTTTTGAAGAACAGGTTCCAAGAGGATTTGCCGAGTCCCTCACCTGCTCTAGAAACGCGTCAATCTGATCTCCATCTTCCATTCCTCTCTGTTTGGCGTTAGCAATAAACAACCAGACCAGTTCAAGTTATTTCAACACTTACGCCTGCAGGAGTGTCTTGAGGTTCCACTCGCACACCCTCATATGCGAACTTGAAGGTTCCTATAAAGCACACAAAGTACGCCAAAGAGTTCAATGGGTGGCTCAGGATGGATACACAACTACTAGCCTGACTCCTTGTTAAAACGTTTCTATAACAAGCCGTGAATGGCACGTCTGCAGAACGTCGCGATTTGCTCACCTCTGCAGCGTCAAAAATCTTTTTGAAGGTCATGTTTGGTTTCACTTTTACTGTAATAACTGGATGTCAAGAAGTATCAAGATGTTAACACACCGAACAAAACAGATTTGAAAAAGGAAAACACACTGCTGCCCTCATATGCAATTTGGAGGTTGAGCTTTGGTTTCACGTCTGGTTCTTCAGACATTTGCTAACGTTTGTAGAGGTTAGAACTTGGTCCGTTGAGTACAAGGACGGAGCAATCCCTTTGTCTTCGAGTTCAAGTTGAAGGAAGCGAGAAACAGGACACGTGACTTTAGACTTTGTTGAATTGCATAGAAATTACTACAGAAAATGGTATAGTTTGAGGGGACGGAAATAGTTTGAGGGGACAGAAATGCTTGATGAATCAGGCCTAGTCAGGAGGACACAGACAACGCAGAGTACAAAGGAAAAAAGCATGCACAAGGAAAATTAATTGCCACACTACATAAGGCTTTTCATGAAAACTTCCACCTATATAATTGGGTGAGTAAAGTTTTGGCATACAGAAAGCACCAAAGAGATCGTACCTGTTATTACAATTGACACATCTTTTCAAGGAGGTACAAAGTATTAGTTTGTGATTAAAACGCAAACGGGAATGTACATACGTCACGAAAGTCTGATAATCATTTGAGATAAGCTATCCTTCTTCACAGAACGAGGTCGGGAAGCACACTCACGGTCATTGGCTCATCAGCACTTCGAGTTTGAGCCTGACGATATCGGCATTTTCTCTTTTGTTGAGACTCAGTAACCTTAAACCAGTGGTAGTTGGCCGAAACATACCTGTTTGCATCGCCCGCACTGGAATGCGTCAGTCTCGGCCTGTTGTTCTTCAGCACCGAGAGAATTGTAAAGATTTTCTGCCATAATTTTGGAATCGGCTGCCTTCCTTTCTTCAGATGCCATCTCCTAGCGTAGTTGACGATACGATAAGAATCTTGACAAGAAAGGTAGTCAAGATGTAATCGTACCTGGCTGGTCATTTTGCAGAATCTCTCGACGGTAAGTTCGCCACTAACGACACTCTCACGCAAGCCTGGGTTGTTCTTGTCCCGCAAGTTGAGGAACAAGGAACGAATCTTGGCTTTGTAGGGTGCCGTAGTTCCGCCAAATTCGTCTAACAAGGCATTTTCAATCCCCTTGGCTCGCCTCAATAGCAGATCCGTGGCTGGGAGAACTATTTCAAAAGATGGGGTAGGGATATCATTGAAATTAACTCACGGGCACCCGAATCACAAGCGAGGGCATCGTATATCAGCTCTGCACATTTTTCACGAGTAACGTCACCACCAAAATCGATTCTGACTCCATCCCCTTTGGCAGTGCGCAATTCGTTCTTCGAGCCATTGAGGGGCGTTTGAGATATGGGAGTTGCTGGCGTACTGAGCGATGATTTCCTGGCTATATGGAGTAATAAATCTACTAGTGTACATAATGATTTTTTGAGACCACGTACAAGCTTGTTTGCCGTTCTTCGTCGCCTGACTTTTAGCGCGCTCAACCTCGGCCTTCCATTCCTTGACAATCTCCTTTGCCAAGTCAGAAACTGCTTTTTGGGGATGGGATCGCAGCTTTCCCACAGCAAGACCCGCTTTGCTCTCCTGCGGAGATGGTGGATAAGCTTGGGTGGGCGAAAAAAAAAAAAGTGAAAACCCCACCCTCAGCACGGATTCATTCACTTGGAACTCTTTCTTCATTACATGCAGGACATCTATTATTTCCTAGAAAAAATAAAAATAAAATACGTAAGTTTGAATGAACGACAGACACGAATCGGAAAATCATTCACCGTTTCAGCAGCAGCCGTTTGGAGCTGTTTCACTAATTTCTTTAACTCTGTCGCATCCGTCATGGCTACCTCGCCAACCGCAACTATCTACGTTACAAGGGAAAGTAATAACTGGTTCAAAATTCAGGACGGAGTGGCCTCTCGTCGATGTCCACGATGAAGTTGTGAGGCACGCTATCGGCGAACATCGGTCACTTGGTATCCCAGACAAACAGGTACAAATACATAGTTGTCCCTGGCGAACACTGGCAGGACTTCACCTTGGATCCTAGATGACCTCCACACTCCCGACATTTGAGCCCTTGTTTCGAATGAGTGCCAAGCGCACTCGTGATATATTTGCGTCGTGCCCTGACGAAGGGATGAAGGAGGATGAAAAAAGGTCCGCCAACCGTTACAGAAACCCATCACTTTCTTGACGGTATGCACAAACACCCAGTGCTCGCATCCGGTTATCCGTGAAAATAAATGATGAATACAGAGATTTTAAAGAGCTTCCGCCCGCGCTTCTCGCTCAACAAGGGCCCATAGGTCCCACGCGTCCGAAGGTGCCATTGAAAGCAATAACAGCCGCCTGTAAGTTTGTTACCCATAATGTTATTAAATTTACATCATAACGCAGGATGGAATTTGTTTTTATAGCCTCCCTGGACACATCTCGGATGATTGCAGCCATAGACAACGTTCCTGTTGCACAGCCATCGACATTTACTTCATCTACGAAGTTATCACAAGCACTAACACTCCACAAAACAACACGTACAATAAAGCCAACCTATCACCCCCCATGGAAACTTGTTCGTGTGATTTCCGGGCATTTGGGATGGGTTCGGAGCGTTGCTGTGGAGCCGGGGAACCAGTGGTTTGTATCCGGTGCCGGGGACCGTGTCATCAAAGTGTGGGATTTAGCTTCGGGAGAACTGAGGCTGTCACTAACTGGACATATCTCAACCGTGAGAGGTCTGGCCGTCTCTAGCCGGCACCCTTACTTGTTTTCTTGCGGAGAAGATAAAGTGAGCACGGAAAAAAAAAACTGAAGTTACCAGAAGCTAAAACCAACCTTTTTTTGCGTTTTGGTTTTGTTCAGATGGTCAAATGTTGGGATCTTGAAGTCAACAAAGTTATTAGGCATTATCATGGCCATTTATCAGGAGTTTACTCTTTGAGTCTGCATCCCACGCTCGATATACTAGTGACCGCAGGACGGGATGCCTCTGCGCGGGTGTGGGACATGCGGACAAAGGCACAAATCCACGTTCTTTCCGGTCACACTGGCACAGTTGCCGATGTCAAGTGTCAAGAGTCCGACCCCCAAGTTATTACTGGTAGTATGGATTCTACGGTCCGGTGAGTCCAGCATTCTTTTAAAACAAAATAAATATGACTCCCAGCTCATGGTCGAATGACGCACCATCAGGCTTTGGGATCTTGCGGCAGGCAAAACGATGCTTACTTTGACACACCACAAGAAATCTGTTCGAGCGCTTGCCATCCACCCTGTGGAGTATTCATTTGCTTCGGGTTCCGCCGGTGGTAACAATATAAAAAAATGGAAATGTCCGGAGGGAACGTTTGTCTTCAATTTTAGCGGGCACGATGCAATTATCAACACCTTATCAGTGAATGCGGAAGGCGTCTTCTTCTCGGGTGGTGCGTTCCTTTTCCTTTTGATGACGTCTTTGTCATCGCTTATCGATGGGATTGATTATTCATCCGTACTTTAGGCGATAATGGCTCCATAACATTCTGGGATTATGACACCGGAACACCTTTCCAAAACATGGAGGATGTTCCCCAACCGGGTTCTCTCGAGGCGGAGGCTGGACTTTTTTGCTCTACGTTTGATGTGACTGGAACACGGCTCATTACCGGTGGCGCTGATAAAACTATCAAGGTAAGATTATTCCTTATTCGTATCAGCCACTTGTGCCTCGTTTTAAAAACCTTACTGCCAAAAGGTATACGCAGAAGAGACGCAGTAAGATAAGATACACGTTGATAAGACAATCGATGTGCCGGCTGAAACGTGTTTCCGGGGAGAACGTACACGCCATGTCAAGGAAACAGCCGCATTTTTTTTTCCCGTTGCTATATCAATATTAATGGTTCTGTTATACATATCTATAAAGACGAATAATGTGATGGATTGGTTGTTACAAAAAGTCCCATATGTTGCTGTCGTACAGAGAACTAGATACAAATTTGACGGAGGACAAAAAAAAAAGGTTGTCATAAAACGTCTGGTGTGAGCGTAAACTACAGATGAGATGAGACTTTGTGCATCCGAGAGAGTAGCAGGAATGGGCGAACCGCTGGCGGAAAGCATTCAGATGAGTAGGGTGAGTAGAAAGTGAATAGCGCGAAAGCACAAAAAAAGGCAAGCAGTCAATGGAACTAACTCAGCCTGCCCATCCGGTGAGCGATGAACTTCCTCCTTTATATGTCCCAGATATACTCTTGCGCGCAACAGGAGTTCGTTCAGGTATCGCTTGATTGAATTGCGCATAGAAGACATTTTGTCGGTACGCCGACTCCGTTGGAGGTGCAGATGTCGGAGATGATGGAAGAAGTGGTTGCATGACGGACGGATATACAGGATTATTCTGCAGAATCGGTAAGGAGACTGGCGGAGCGAATTGTTTGTTCCTTAGTGATGGGATGGGGTAAAGGAAGCTCGGCGATGATTGTAAGATCTCTTCCATCCGAGCATCCGTAGCAGCCTCGTATTCTGCGTTGAATATAAATGGTCTGTCCCCGTCATCAACTACGGCCGGCCTAGTCACTTGTGGCAACGAAAAGCTGGTCTGTTCACCAACGATACTACCAGTTCTACCTGCCCCGGATGGTAGGGTCGATCCCGAAGGGAGTACTGGCGTATGATATGATTGTAGTGATGCAGAGTGGCGCGGCGGGATCGAGTGGCTTTTAGGGGTGATGGAACCGTCTTTGTTCACTGTACCATCGCCGAGTGCCACAGATACAGAAAGCTGAGATGGTGAGAGCGACGGTACGCCAGAAAGATATTGGTTTTGTAACCATGTTGGCTCTGTCGAACGAGCTGCGGGGTCCATAAGTCTTAGTGAGCTCATGCTCACAGAGTCTAAGCTTGGCTCTGATAGCCCATCGACAGATTTTGTAATAGGAGGCGACAAAGGTTTCGAGAACTGGTCGAAGTCGGGAAGCAACGGTAATACAGGAGAGACGGTGCTATACGCGGAGACAGACGTCGGGGAAGAGAGTGAGGTATCCGTTTCCGGCGATGACACTCTTGAACCTCGCCTTGACCATGAGCTGCGACGTCTAGAGCGGGAATGCCGATCTGTTGGACTGACTTGCGAGCTTTTGTCGCCCAGAAGGTTGTGGTCATACTGTGGCCTTGACGTTGATCCCTCCAGATGGACTACAGCTCCAGGAGACGTCTCCGACAAGGAAGGCGGGATTGCGAGGGCGGTAGGTGCCCGACGATACTTTGCACGAACACGGTCCTCACGAAAAAATGGTTGTCGTTGAGGTTTTACTCCATATATTTTCTTCTTCGTCAGTCCATGGGCTTGCTGTAGGCGGGCCACTAGGCTGGGAGCTGAAATGTCCGTTTGCGATTCAGACGTTACCGCTGGAGGAGATAATTCATCTAGTGCACTAATAGGGTGAACATCTGGGGGGAACGAGTAGTTACGATGTAATGGTGGATGCTCAAGTCTCTGCGATGACTGCGGAAAGTAAGGGAGTAAGGGACAAACAGGTCGGTTCCGTTGCAATTTACGTACATTCGTGCAGGGCACCTGAGTTCCTACTGTGGGTATACAATTAGCCCGGAAACAGAGCAGGGGTAATTACGACAAACCTCCGTAGCCAAATTCGTGTCTGAAGGGTCTCGCCGATAAGTGAAACAGGTAGTTCTCGTGAGTTTGAAACCACGGTGCAACTTCTTCAAAGAATTGAAGACGTAACTATAGACTTGATATTAGTAAGCGAAAGGAAGGTGCTGACGATGGGCGACACTAACTGTTTCATAAAACAATTCAGTGAAAGCACTCATGTTCTGGTTAGGATTGAGGATCATATGACACTGTATATCTTCCTACAAAGACGAGGTTTGGGCATGGCGTAGCAGAGTTGCGTATGGATCATGAAATACCTGGGTTAGTTTTTGGGCCAGAAAGTGCCACCCTGAGCCAGAATGGTCATTGAGGGTCGTGCTGCCAATGCTGGAGATGGTATCCTCTGCAGGGGTAGATGCGGCAACGATGATAATATGCCGGGCAGTCGGCTGTCCAAGGCCAGTAGAAGCGAGCAACTGAAAGAGCTATCAGTAAAGTCATTGTCGTTGAAAATGGCGCCTACATCTATACCACGGCTAATTGTGGCAATGGAAATCTTGTTGTCAGGGTGAGGGTCGAACGGTACATCGGGTAATTCATAATATTCCCTTGGTCGTTTGGCAGTTGAGATCTGTTCGTCAACAGGAGAGCTCGTCAACATCAATATCTTGATCTGGGAGAATGTCAGGTGGCGGGTAATACATGGAGTAAGCCACCCTACTGGTGCGACGGGATTTGCTATCCTAATTGTACCGATTAAAGTGGGCAGATGCTGATCTCGTAGATTAGGCCAAATAGACATCATTTCCTGTGAGTTCTCAATTAACAAGAGCGCTGCGACCGCCTGGTCCTGAATGAGAGGTCGAAAAATTGAAGAACCATCGGCGGAATGCATTGTCGCTATCGGAGGGTTTACTTCAACGACGATCAGACCTGCTACAAGTCTAGGAAGGCATTACCGGGGATACAGTGAGAGAAATGCTCGACCAAGGAGTATCTGATACAGCGGCAAGGACAAGGGCCGGAGGTGAGGAAGGGTCTTGATAATTGATTGACTTTTGTGGATTTGTATGTATGGGACCCCGTCGGACTTTAATTTGGCAGAAGAACTCAAAAAAAAAATACGAGCTTGACTTGGTCAGAGATTACCAGTCTCTCTGCCCAAGTGTCGGATAACTTTTATGATACGGTGTAACCACCGCACAGTGAATATTGGGTTGCCTTGCGCGAAACAATCTCTGGAGCTCGTAAGTTAGTATCATACGAGGGCCAGTCTTCCTCGTAGCTCGGCTACTCACCAGATCTTCGGATGACGGCTATTAATATCAATAAGCAATGCGAGAGGGCGCTTAGACAGACCGAAATGGCCAACTCCGCGCACCTAACCGTTGCTTTACCCTGTAACACGTCAATCAGGACAGACTGGGTGGGCAGTCTGCTCCGTGCGTAAGCGTCCTCCTGCGCGGAGTCACGGAGAACGAATTGTTTCTTGAGTCGGGTTTTGCCATAGCGTCGCGGACATTGAATTCCCATTTCCTGACCGAAGTTTATGCCGTTATGGAAGCGGCGACTTGGCTCGGGAGGCGATGCGCATCAAAGGAATGGACGTTCCCGACGAGTTCCAGGTTTTGGGGAGTGATCGTTGAGGACACTTCCGACGAACTCCGGAAAAGGTGGCGAGCAAGAAATCACCGAGTTCCCTGCGAAATAAGTGACATTATTATCATTTTTATCAACGCTGTCTAACCGCTAAAGCTGCGTTGACAGGTACCTTCTTGTAAAGCGAACACGACGTGGGTTTCGATGGTTCATGGTGTGTGAACTATCATTCGGTTTTGCTGGTCAAATGGCGATAATAATTTTGAAACGCCCTCCAATTTAGAATTCCCAAAAATGGACACTTTTGTTCACAACTGAATACGTTTTCCAGGACCCATATACCGTTCTCAGTCCGAACCTAATAAAACAATGGTCGACGGTCGCATTCCATACCTTGAATCAGATTCTCAGAGAAGTTGATGAGCTGATGACGGTGTCAACTTGAAGCGCATATCGATTGATTGGAACAGATTTATGATCTCACCACCTTTACTGCTCCCTCATGATCAGACTCCGCTGATGCCTTCACAACTCTTTTCTTGCTCGCTGACATGAGTCAGATTGCCTCAGGTTCGAAGGCTATGTACAAGATAACATAACATCTCCTGTATTCTGCGATCGATCTCATGGACCTTCCAAACACTTCCCGAATTCAGTTAGGCTATAAGCTTCCTCAAGATATGGGCAACTTGGCCCAGCGGAATGGCTCCCAAATTCGTGGGTTATAATATGGCTATGCCAAATTCCTGATCTCCGGCCCTCCGGAAAGTCCCATGCTTCATCGGAATGGTCCTCCTCATCAGGATTCCAGCTGAAATAGGTTGTACTTATTTGGCAACTGCTTGGAATCCTAATACTGCCAAACTAACCCGACGGGCGAACTAGTAGGCAGCCAGCTTAGTTACCCGATGACCACAACACTTGTGCATATGACATGCCTCTCGCAAAGACGCTACTATCACATGCCCACCTTTTAACAATGGACCACCTTTTAACAATCTGTCACAGCGGGCTCAATTCACATCCAATTGCCTTGATTCCAGTTAGTAGATTTTTACATTAGCTTAGGAGACTTCAAATGTGATTTTTAAAATATTTATTTAAGGTGAGGGAGTTCACAATGGGGCCGATAATGGTGTTAAATCAAGGTAATTGAAATGAATTGGCCTTAGTGACAGGATAAAGAACCAGATTCTTCCCAAAAAAATCAACCATCGTTTAATTGGTCTCTCCATGAAGGAAAACAAATTATAGAGCAATCCGTTGAGTTCTTGCTTCTGCAGAAGTTGGACAACCTACCAGCATTTTGTGCGTGACAGTTTCAGAGCCTTTTAGACTCCGCCCAAATACAAGATGGTGTGCTGTAACGCGTCGCGTCTTCAACACGTTTAAATTTGTTGAATGACTTTTGATATATTGCAATAATTTTCACTATTTCATGGCACAACTGAGGCTTCGTTGCCCATTTTATGGTCCGAGTGAAAGTCTATCGCAAAAGTCACAAACCCTACAATGAAGATGCCATCCAGGATGCTATTGCCTACCTCTGAGCTGGCTACACCAAAAATGTCTCATTGGCCGCAGACAAATTTTCTGTTCCATGCTGTACTCTTCGCAATCGCTGGCTTGGTCTTCATGGGCCAGCTCATCGCTCCCAGGAATACCGACAACATCTCAATGAGACAGAAGAGCATGTTCTCTGTGACTGGATTGAGTATCGAAGTGACATGGGAAGGCCACTTAGCAAGCGAACACTCCTTTGGAAGGTTGAGGAGATTATCCAGAGGAAACCTTCTGCCAAATGGTACCCCCATTTTCTTGAGCGACACCCTAAGCTCAGATTGGGAAAACCCTCTGGTCTTGACCCCAAGTGAGCTCAGTGCTTCAACTGTGCAACTATTGATCAGCACTTTGCAGAACTTGGGCAGCTATTGGACGAGAAAAAGATTCCACGCAGCAATATTTATAATATGGACGAAAAGGGTTGTCAACGAGGTGGTGGTCGAAGAATGCAAGCCATCAAGTACTTTATTCCACGCACAAGAAGGCCACATTACAAGTTGCGAAGCGCTAACCTTGAGCTGGTCACGATTATCGAGTGTGTGTGTGCAGACGGAACAAGTGTCCCTCCTGGTTTCATTTTTTCGGGGAAAGAGTTCCATCCTGAGTGGTTTCAAGTGGACGACAATATCAGGTACGTCAAGCTTGACACTTTGTTATTCATGACATTAACGCAGGTCTATCAGCATCGGCATGTCAGAAAATGGCTGGACAGACGACTTTTTATGCACCCAGTGGTTCTGCGATGTCTTTATCCCACATGCTACAGCCCAGAACACTTCAGAAGCACCCATTCCACTCATTTATGATGGTCATGGTTCACACACAACAGCTGAAATGTGTAACCTCGCCGAGCAACACAACATTGAGCTCTTCTGTTTGCCGCCACACACTACCCACCGCACACAGCCATTGGATGTTGGTATCTTTGGACCCCTGCAGTGATGATGGATGGAGAAATGTGACGAAATACTGGATGAAACTGGAGAAGAGATTCGAAAGGTTGATTTTATTAAACGCGAAAAGGCTTTTCTATCAGACACAATCACGAAAGCATGGGTGAAGTGTGGGATCTACCCACTTAATGCCAACATCTTCACCGATGCTGATTTTGCACCAAGCAACGGCTCTTCTACACGTGGACACGTTCCCGCCAGCTATCCAGCTGATTTATACAAGACATCGGATACCAACACAGACAGTGATGGCAGTAGCGACAGTGGCGATGGCGACAAAATGGATGCATCAGAAAGTGAACATGAGGACAATGACGGGAGTGGACACACCGCCGGACTGGATCCACAGCGAAATCCTGCCGTTGCACCCATGCCACGTTCACCTATTGCACCCATACCACAATCAGTCCCATCAGAAAATCTCCCATCCACTGCTCCCACTCGTTCTCGAGTCATTTTTCCATCGGCACCTCCAAAGTTGACACAACGACGCAATGATCTCGAAGCTGAGAATTTGGTCTTGCGGCAGGAGCTTGAGAAGATGAGATGAGAGAAGGAAGCAGCGCTAATGCATGCGACGCTGGCAAGGCAGGAACTATTGGAGATGGCAAAAAAGTTAAACACGAAAAAGAGGAAGAACGAGGAGTTGCCGACCATGGCTGCTCCTGTTCGCTGGCTCACTGGTCGAGATGGCAAACAACGATGGCAGGAATTGGAGATCGAGATTGAAGCCAAGAAGCAGAAGAAGGCCGACGTTGCAGCACGGAAGGAGCAGGCAGAGGTTGACAAGCAGCGCCGGTGACGGGAGATTGTATTGGGCGAGCAGGAAGTCATGTTCTCTGGGAGTCTCGCAACCAAGAAGGTCGATGAAGTGCGTGACATCGCTTATGCGCTTGGACTCAACGACGAAGGCAACAAGAGTGCCGTGATCTCATCAGTTAAAGCCGAACTCAACAACCGACCTGAGCTTCGAAATAACCCAAGGTTCGCTGGCCTATATGCCTCCTGTGGCCAAAAGAGACAGCAGGCACCCATTGATGAATATACATTCAGTCCTCCTGTAACCCGCCGCTGCACTGATACTTCAACCCCACAGATGCCCATACAGTCCCAGCACCCACCCGACCTGCACCAGCCTGAGTTTCAGCCATATTACCCACCACAATACATTAGATATTCACAGAATAACGATACAAACCATCCCAACACCCCGCTTTTACCATCTTCTAGTAATGTCCTTGAGATTTCACCTACTGTTAACCAACCTACTATACCCCCCCACCATTTTTACTACCCTATCATTCCTCACCATAATACCTCTTAGCATCATATACTAGTTTATTGTTAAATGTCGTCAATTGTTTCACCCGCTATGATTGTTTCACCCGCACTCTACGCTGCAGTGTCGGAGCCTGAATGCGGCACAACAGCCGCAGTGTGACAAGGCGTTACATTTTGTTAAAAGGTAGTCCCAAAACCATTATTGGGCTACTACATCGTCAACGAAGTCAAATTTCATGGAATAAATTTACAGGCATATGGAAAATGTATAATATCAATGATCTATGCAAAAAATATACATAACTAGCGCCTGAGGCTGCAGTAAGAAATCAGATACTGAAATTTTGTTAAAAGGTGGGCATGTGATAGTATCGCCTTGTGGCATCCTACGTGATTACTGTGTGGAGGAATTCTGACATGGAGATCATATATCACCTGTGCCAATTTTTGCTGGCTTGGCGACACCGTGATTGTATATAAGCGTCGGGATCACGTTATGAGTAAGTGATATAAAACACGAATATTGGAACATTGGAACATTGGAACTGAAGATACAATGTTTCTGTTCTTCAGCCTTATCTGTGCCCTTGGACCTCTTCTTGCGGATGGAGGCCATCCCGCCACTCAACTTCTCTCTAACGTTTCCCCTGCAAATCCTCTTTTGCCTTTCTCAAATACCACTCTCATGCCTAGAGATGATAGTCTGGCTCCCCCAACATTGATTAGACATCTCTTAATTCGTCAATTCACTTGTGACCCAGGATTTGGATTGTGTCCAAATGACCGCTGTTGTCCACTCACTTCGAATTGTTGCAATGGAGGCGGTACGTACCCTTCATTTCAACCCGCAGAATGAACTTCCCATTGTTCCCAACTACTCTTTAATCAGGCTGTTGTGGGTTCGGGTCGTTCTGCTATTCGACTGGGTGCTGCAATGACGGCGAAACTGGATGTGGCTCAGGTTGTTGTCGATTTGGCGACCATTGTTGTTCTGGTTGGGTTTTTTGTTCTTTCCCGGCTATCTTCTGTTCTATTTAAATCCTTTACTCCACAGACGGTGACTGTTGTCATGATAGGCATGTGAAAACCTGTTCATCATAGAGTATTGACTAACCTGTTCATAGCGAGTATTGTACCACGGTGGATGGACACAAGGGATGCTGTCCGCTCGGCAGAATCTGTACAGGTACCCCTCCACCGCCTACTACCCATGCCCCTCCACCGCCTACCACCCACGCTCCTCCACCGCCTACCACCCATGCCACTCCACCGCCTACCACCGCCCCTCCGCCGCCACCTACCACCCCTGTTCCTCCACCTCCGCTGACTTCTTCTCCCTCAAGTACAAGTCCTAGTTCGACTTTGTCCAGTACACCCCAGACCTCCTCTGTTTCCGCTCCACCATCGACTCCTTCGTCAGGAACAAATGTTACCATCAGTGCAACTGACCCCGGTATCGTATACACGGGTAGCTGGACAATAATTTCTGCGACATGTTCTTCAGTCGACCCTGCCAAGCAGTGTAAAGGCTCAGGGAATTCAATGACATACACCTTCACTGGTCAGTGACACATGTTTCGAAACTTCCGTGTGTGGGCGTATTTACAAACGCCTGCTGCCAACCGACGGTTGCTGACATACAGGTACTGCGATATATTTGACCATCGGGCAAAACTCAAATTCTGGGGTATACACCATCCTGTTCGACGGTGTGACAGTTACGCTAGACGCCTATTCGAGTTCCACTCGCGCATGCAACATCAGTTGGTATCGAGTGGACCTTGCGTATGCCCAGTACACGGTCATTATCTCTAGCAATGGCACCTCGCCCCAAGCCCCGTCTACAAGTACTGGTACCTTCGAGTTTGTCAATTTTGTGTGAGTCAGAAACAAATCATCATTTGATACGAGAATCACGGTTTATTGTTCCATGGCTTTTTCACAGAGTCTCGCGACAAACTAATGGCACGAGTGGAGGTAGTACTCATAGCAGCAGCAGCAGTATTGGCAGCAACCCCGCTGAGAGCAGCGTAACCGCGCTGAGTGGATCCTCATGGACTGCTGAGTCCGGAGTGAAACTCCTTCCTTACACAAGTGCCATAATTGGGTTAATGTTGTACTGGCTATGATCATGTGAGTCTCTTCGAAATTATTATGAAACGCGCAGAATATTTATACTCCCAATGTTACGCCTGTTCGATGACATGCTTCACAGACGTGCCTCTATTTTGTGAGTGGAATTGGTTGTCAAGTGTTTGAACCTGTACGATTCTGCTTCCCGGAAGAGAATCCAGAATGAGTTTTCTTCTTTCTTTTATTTATTGATGAATTTATCTTGAAATTGTTGTCATGATCTCGAAATAAAACTTCCACATCACATCAGAATCTCCGAGTCTGCAAGGACACTTATCGTCAACCCTACATTAGAAAGAATGAAGAGGGTATATATGGATTTTGGGTCACCTGACCCTATCAAGTCTGTCATAGCATTTCTACTCAAAATATCTTACAGCGGATTTTGAAATGGTAGGCTGCAGCCAAAAAAAAAAAAGTTGACTAAGCTCGGTCACTGCCGGATAGCAGCTGTGGCTGAGCTACAGGAACTACAGTTCTCCAGCAAGAACTTTGCTGTCTAATCCCAATAGTAGTCCTAGGCTTAAATAAATATATGTAAACCTTCTGGGGACATTTTGATTGGAAAAAAGTTGTGTTGTATAATTGTGATGAGATTTGAGCCACCTATGCCAGTCAGCTCCAAAAAAGGAAACATAAGGTTCAATTTCATAAAATATTTACAAACTTCTGTAAAAACAAGCCAGTATTAGTAAAATCAACCTTTTACTCACATGGAATAAATAAACTTGATTTTAGATGGTGATAGTATCTAAATGCACATATAAATTAGCCCACATTTGAAATGGAAAGCATCTTGCAAAGAAATTATCTGACCCTGTCAATTGGTATTTTTTCCTTCAGTCAAAATGTCCCCAGAAGGTTTACATATATTTATTTAAGCCTAGGACTACTATTGGGATTAGACAGCAAAGTTCTTGCTGGAGAACTGTAGTTCCTGTAGCTCAGCCACAGCTGCTATCCGGCAGTGACTGAGCTTAGTCAACTTCTTTTTTTTTTGGCTGCGGCCTACCATTTCAAAATCTGCTGTAAACTTATCTTGAAATTAATCCATGTTACTTTAACACATCATTGTAAGCAAAGTTTAAAAACATTTTGAATAATTTTTGTTCATTCTAAAGGAAGTTATCATAAAAATATCTTGAGTGCTATCTTAAAAGAAATACAATTTCACAGTCTTTGAACATCTTTCTTTTCTTATAATTTTTATCATATTTTTATCATACTTTTTGAAGAAGAGAGTGTCTATTTGGCTCCCCGGGGAGCCGCTTAGTCATCTGACACCCCTTTCCTTATATAGTTATAGCTAAGTGGCTTGATCAAGATAAATGAATTATTGTCTTTGCAATACCATTGGCAAAAATATAGTAAAATTAGATTTGAGTAATTTATAAGTGTATATTATTGAGAAAAAATAATTGTCATCTTTGATGTAGTGGAACCTTAGGAACCTTAAGTATAGATAAGCAGTTGATTTATTTTTCACCAACTACTCTACCAAACCTTATGATTATTTATTCTGAAGGTCTAACAATATTGAACATTTCATTGCTTAATTCTCTTGAATTTGCTCTCAAGTAATGGACAAGCAAGAATTGATTTATCTTAATCAGGCCAGTTAGCTATAACCATATAAGGAAAGGGGTGTTGGATGACTAAGCGGCTCCCCGGGGAGCCAAATAGATAAATCCTTTGAAGAAATATACAAAAAATAGGCACTGTATACCTTAATTTTTTCTGCAAATGACATGTTAAAATAATATGGATTAAGTTCCAAACAATTTCATGATATTTATGGCAGAAATATCTTGAAGTTGAGTTGAAATTGATCTATGTTACTTTAACATATCATAAGCAACAAAATCTGAAAAGATATTGCATAACTTTTATACATTTTTGACAAAAAATATAAGGAAGAAATAATATATTACTTTGAGTCCAGTTGGTGAGTGGCTTCATTCTTTATTTCATAACATTCATTATGTTTGACATAATACTTTGCTTAAAATTACGTAGAAATTCCACAATACATTGTTAGAATATTTCCTCTAATCATGTGTTGCAATAAAATAGATCAATTTTAAGATAACCTTTTCATATTTTTTATCAAAGTATTATACTGTGCATCCAGTGGTCACTGGATGCAAGCCATAATATTTCTAATAGAAATATCTTGAAATTGTTTGGAAATTAATCCATATTATTTTAACATGTCATTTGCAGAGAACATTTAAATATATAGTGCATATTTTTTGTATATTTCAGAAAAAGATATGATAAGAAAAGAAAGATGTTCAAAGACTGTGAATTGTATTTCTTTTAAGATAGCACTCAAGATATTTTTATGATAACTTCCTTTAAAATGAACTGACATTATTCAAAATGTTTTTAGACTTTTTCTTACAATGATGTATTAAAGTAACTTCAAGATAACTTCAAGATATTTTGAGTTGAAATACTATGGCTTGCATCCAGTGGATCAAAACTATCGAAGAATGGGTCATTGCCTGGAGCAAAGCTTCAGAGGTGATCCTTTGGGTCTTTCTCCCACTGAGAGCATGAACTGCAACGATACCAACAGTACATTGTAATGCGTAGTTCGGGTCTAGCTCTGAAAGGGGATACTAGATGTAGGGTGTCAGCGTAGTAGTGACAGGGGGCATCGTCAGTAATCCTAGTCAATGGTAGGAGAAATCCAAAGATAAATAGGATAGTTCCTAGTGAAGTCTGATGTAATCTGGTGTAATCTGGTGTAATCCAAGCTATACTAGGTGGTCTGACAGGGTCTAAAAGGTCCAGTGTAGTCCAATCATCAGGAAATTGTTGAGGCCATGGCATGACCAGTTGGAGTTGATAAGTGGCCATACAGATGCCGAGCGCTGGTCAAGCATGGTAAAGGATGATGTAGGTTAACCTAGCGATCATCAGTCCGCAATAAAATGACCATAGTTTACAATACTTGGAGCTTAAGGATAAATTTCCTGAAGTGTGACAGTCAAAGATCAGAAGTTGATAAGAGGCTGTTTAAATGCTAAGTGTCAGTCAAGAGATGATATAGGTTGATGTGAAGTTTATCAGTCCATGGTAAAATGATCCAAATTTTATAATACTTGCAGTTGAACAACTACTCTTTGTATGCTTTGATAATTTTCCTGCAGCATTATGTGGAGTGTGAACCGCTGAGGGTACTGTTTTCAGGGGTATGTGTCTACCTTAAAATTTCACTTAATTTTGCATGAAAATCATAAATTATTGAATTGCAGTCAGGTGTACAGTCGCTCATCGCCTCTATATGGATCCTGCCATGACATGCTTTTGGTGGTCACTTGGTGGCCCAACGAGCCTGTTTTCAGCATTGCGAGACTCATGTGCTGAACTTGCCGCCTCAAGATCGACGCCAATCATCACGAAGGGTACCAAGTCCCTTCTGCACCTGTATGTTCAAGTCGCAATTTCTCGTTTATCACCATGCAGGAGCAGGGACCCCATCTTCCTTTGCGTCATCAGCACTCAGGGGTGGCGGAGGTGGTGGTGCAGCACCAGGACCAGGAGTGTCCATGCGGCTCCTGCATGAGTCTCAGCCCAGAATTTGGCAGGATACAATGCTTACCTTTATTCTTGATTGCCAGCAAATGATGGGTCAAAGCTTTGCGAATGCAGTGGCATGGACTTCTATGGACTGGCTGACACCCTGTTCCTTGCCATATTCATGATAACTGAGCTGGTCTTAGCAAAAATAAAAGCCAACCATGGACTGATCAAGTCTTTAATACACAGACCATCTAGTTGTGCCTTCACAAGCCTGCTCCAGACCTCACGCTTGTTGACTTTGTCTGTGAAGTCCATGCCATGATCGATCAATACAATATACTCAATGAGTATATTGATAGCCATCGTGTGTTGGCCATAATTCTTGTATATTGTGAGTGCTTTCTCATACAGCCCGTGTTCCGTCATGATCTTTGCAATCTCCCCGACGTCATAGTTCTGCAACTTGTTGATGTATCCAACGACCTTCCCTTTGTCTGCATGAATCGCCTTCAGTAAGAGAAGATTCCATTTTTGTTGTTGCTGAATGGTGATGGTTCATTGATTGGGAATTTCCAGTGACTTAAACCAACAAGCTTTTGATGGTTGCTTTGTTGCAGTCGACATTGAGCAACCCTCCAACGACCTGAGGGGTGCAAACTGACCCGTTGCACATAAACTTTGATGAATTTCATGAGACCGTTCTGATACAGGTAGAGCACAAGATCATGAACGAAATCAAACCAATTGCAAAGGATAATGAGGGGCAGCTGGTCCGAAAGTTTGGCCTCCTTATTTCAGTCTAGGCAGAGGATTCGCGAAATCAAGTCGTACAGGGCCGAATTCACCACCAATAAGCTAGATGGTGCAAACCAATATTTTGGAATGGTTGCAGGTATTGTCACACTTACTTTAGTGTAAATGTTCTTCCTACCACTGCATTGTTTGTGTGCAGTGGTCCTCGCATGACCATCAGCACATATACTGTCAATATTAGTATGAAATGGTTGAAATAACAAACATTAACAGAGACAACATGGGGAAAGTCAAAGCAGAGTATCTTTAAAACAACATAATTTAATCCTACAAATCTTGTGAGCATCAGGAAAATTTGGACAATGGACATTATAAATAATGATACTTACCACACCTTCAAGCAGTTTCTAACCACTGCAAAGCAAGCCACTCATTCGGCTGTGAAAATCATGTAGAAAACACTGTATTTTGTGAAGTTTTTTGCGAATATGAAAGATTTAGACGAAGATTCGCTTACCGAGTGCACAAGAAAGCCATGGCAGCAATCATTATGGCTAAAATGCACTTGAGCATGTTGTTATTCCCCCACTCCAAGTGTCATGACCCTAAATGACTTTAGGTGTAATGTCATGGTTTCACTAGTAGAGCACAGAGATAACCACTCATACCTAGTATACATAAGCACACCCCACATTCATTAACATTTATTCCATATTTTTCTATAACACGTATGCAAGTGAATAGGCATAGTAAAGTATACCCTTACTGCCTAGCATTAGCTTTGGATATTTTTTTATAGTGTTCCTACTTTGGCCCAGACTTAACCACTTATTGTTAGCATGCATAGACACTATCCACACTCATTGACATTTATTTCCTATTTTTCTATGATCTGTGTGCAAGGGAACAGGCATAACAAGGATATGTTGTGCATTATTATTGTTGGAAGGAAGATGACAAATCATGTTGGACTTTGTTGATTGTTGTTAGTCTTGTTGCCACTCAGCAGACCAAACAGATAAGGAGAGAAGAGATAAGATAGAGAGGGATAAGATAAGATAAGGAATTGGAATAAAGGATCAATTGTTTTGTACCCACTTCCTAAATGGGGATAACATAGCAGGGTTATTTGATATTGCAGCAGATCTGATGCTGATCTGTCCTAATGGAGTTAACACAGCCTTAGAGCACTCCCTCCATTGTTCCTCCTGGCTCAGCCCTATTGTTGTCTAGTCCCCATTGTTCTCAGTCCCCCATTGTTCTCAAAACAGTATATATAGAGCCCCAATTTGTCCAGTAGTCAGTAACACTTCTCTCCCCCCAATTTATACCTTCCTCTTAGTGTTCACCCCTTCAGTCTTATAGTTAGTTAGTGTTATTAAGTTAGTGCTAGTAGTACTCAGTTATAGTAGCTAGTATCTTTATAACAGTTCACTATCAGTTTATCATTCTTGCTTGTTGAGTCAGTGGGTCTATCTTTGACCACTCAATAGTTGCATATCAGTCTGTCAGTTTGCTATGCTTAGTCAGCTATTCAGTTAGCTTGTATTAGTCAGCACCCATATTTGGTAGTTCATATTTGTCTATCATCATTCTTGCTTGTTGAGTCTGTGGATCTATCTTTGATCACTCAATAAGTGCATATCAGTTATCATTCTTGCTTGTTGAGTCTGTGGATCTATATTTGATCACTCAATACGTGTATTCTCAGTCTGCCAGTCCAATTTTGTGCTTTGCTTAGTCAGCTATTCACTTAGCCTGCCTTAGTCAGCATCCATATTCAGTAGTTATAGGGTTAAGGTTACTTCTATTCAACAGAGTATTGAAAAGATATTAAAGTATATCCCTGAACTAGTAGCCAATGTGCGTTTGAAGCTTCGAACTAAGTAGATAATTCAATATCCAGAAGATACTCTTGTTGCTTAGCTTCCTTACCAGTTCATTCAAGCCTGTCAGTAGTCATTAGTATAGTCCATTATCATTCCTAGTCTGTCATCATTGCTAATTCATCTATAGTGATTGCTTATCATTTACTGCCCATTGCTCATTGCTTGCTTGCTCTTTGCCCATTGCTTGCTTGCTTACTCAAAGTCTCAGTCCCACCTGAGGAGAGACCTCACTGTTCACTGCTCATTGTTCACTGCTCTTTGATTGCTTGCTCACTGTCTATTGTGTGCTTGCTCACTTAAAGTTTCAGTCCTATATAGTGCTGCAAAAGTTCAGTTCAGTCCAGTTCAGACCCTTTTTTTGTGAACCCTGAACTGAACCCAGAGTTCAGTTCAGCTAAGTTTCTGAACTGAACTGCAAAATTCAGTTCAGTTCGGTTCAGCCCAGGCTGTGAACCCTGAACTCTTACTATATAAGGCAATTGGTTCAGTTCAGACATGAATTTGACTGAACTGAACTTGGGGTTCAGTTCAGGGTTTGAACTGAGTTCGGATCAGTTCAGAACTGAACTTTGGCAGCACTAGTCCTATATCAGGAGAGACCTCACTGTTCATCACTGCTTGCTTGCTTACTGTTCATTATAGCTTGCTCACTGTTCATCTGTTCACTGTTCACTGTTCATCACTGCTTGCTTGCTCACTGTTCATTGCTCACTGCTTGCTTGCTCACTGTTCATTATAGCTTGCTCCCTGTTCATTTCAGCTTGCTCCTAGGGAATGACGCGGGTTTTGATAACCCGCACTGGTTACGGGTACGGGTGTCAATGGGTACAGGTACGGGTACGGATTCCCATACCCGTCAGCTTTAATTCGAGCCTGGGATCATCCAAATCGGCCAAGTATTGACTGAGATATGATTAAAACACTGAAATATAGTGTTTTGCTCATATCTTACTCAATACTTGACCGTTTTGGATGATCTCGAGCTCAAAATGACGGGTAAACCCGCCGGATCACGGGTACGGGTAGGGCCTTGAATACCCGTGGGTATACCTACGGCATTGCCTACTTGCTCCCTGTTCATTGTTATTCTATCAATACTTGTATAAAGGTGTGTTCAACCTTGACAATAACTTTAACAAATTTAGTTTAACCTCAGAACAACAAGGCCTCTGTCTGAAAAATGTCAATTCCACAAGCCTTGGTGAAAACATTCATTCACACAACACCGGTGGCGGCAGCAGCAACAGGGCGCCTGGATGCGCACATGGATTGTATAGTAATTGTATTGGTTTCTGGCAACATTGTTGAAATGGCTATGGTCAAGATGTGTGGGGTTCATGAGGAAGTTGTGGAGGAGACAAAACGATCACAAAGAGTACGAATGAAATAAAATGCGTCCAAACAAAGATGCGTGTTATGAACCAATGGCCGAGCAAGAGACCACACCCGGGACATAGAACTCGTCCTCAACCAGCCATGATGATCCCTGTGCACCACCATCCATTCACACTAGATCTGCAACTGGTCTTCAGAACTGGGTGATGGGGATGACGACATCTTTTACCATGAAATTGACTGTTTCGCCTGTGCAGAGGAAGCAATGGTTCAGCCGGCAGCATGGCTTGGGCAGCAGGTATCCTGTCTGGTGCAGTGGGTGCTCCGTCTTCAAACAACCCATCTCGGTTCTGCCTCTATGCCTCCTCCCGCTACCCTCTGTCCCCCAAAACTTCTTCTTGACGCTTTGCATGTCCACGCTCGCATCCTTCTTTTCCAATTTTACACCACAACTGTGCATAGCCACACAGACTCTCAGTCAGTCGCAGGATGTTGGCAGTGCAAGCTAGCATCCAACTATGGTATTCGTGTACGTCACCAACGCTTTCCCAAATGCTCTTGGTGCTGAGCAGGACATCCATGCAATCCAGGGCAACAGAATCCTCCATCGCCGCCCTCCTCCACCAAAGTTGCGGAGCCTTTCGATGGCATTGATCTTAGCGGAATCCTGGCTACCTTCCACTAACCATGGAAGAATCACCTTGAGCCTATCCCTCTGTTCTATTTCATGAACTAATTGGTCAATCAGGTAATGACCCTTGACCAACACCAACAGTCTTTTGATGGTCGCCTGGTTGACTTCAGCTAGGCATGTAGATGCAGAATTGCATGAATAAGGTTCATATAAGAGGGTCAAACCTGTAAGTGGTCAGTACATCACAGTAGCCAATTTTGCACTGAGCATTTTTCAACATAAGTTGTGGACATATTCATGTCGCAAAACATGCCACATCCCCTTCCCATTGGAATCCCTGAAGACAATAAACCAGAACAAGGCTGAGGCTGTCCAGAACAAAGGGGTTTTGCCACTCTCCAAGCAAAGTCTTTGCTGGGTTTGTGCACAAGTGTTGCAGTAATGCAATGCAGTTGGTGGCCAACTTTCTTTCAGTACAGACTAGCTTCTCAGTCTGGCTGGTCTCGGTTAGGATACTCTAAGACGATTCAAACCTTCATTTCCTGGGTCTGAGCTGGCAGCTCCTTGTGAGCAAAGAGGTAGAGACGTACCCAGGACCACACCATCGCTTAGAACCAAGGTGACCTTGCCAGAGATACGATTCATGAATTAGGCTGAATCCATCTTTATGACTCAGAGAGACTTGGATATATTAACAACTTGAGACAACAAACAAACAAACAATCATGTGATCTCCATGGTAAAAAATCTACGTAGAAATTTCAACATTATTTCAATTTGGCGTTTGTGGCCCTTGTAGAAAGAGTAAGATAGAAGATAATGTATTGAAGGAGAAAAGACAAACCAATCCCTTGAAAGGATGTCAAAGGCGGTGCCAAGAGCTGGATTGTTCTTGACTTCCCTATCAAACTCTTTTTCAAAGTCATCGCACCAGCGTTTGTAATGCTGACCAGAGAACTTGGATGCCATATATCGGCCCGTGTTCAAACAATGGTGTCATACCAACTTGATCTGAAAGAAATATTTAGATGAATAGATATCCCAACATTGCAAGTAACTCACAGCCGTGACTACCAAGAAAGTAGCATGTTTTGGTACCCCATGTTTGAAGGCATCTAATTTGTATCCAATGGATGTCAATGAGCTGTAGAAGGCCCAATTGATGACCTTGGTAACAACCTCATGGTCAAAGAGCCCTTTAATCCTGCCATCACGGAAAGTATGTGCAAAATTGTTTCTCCTAAGTAGTCGGCATATTCTGAGTTGGACCTGATTTTTACGAGGTAGTCTCCTGTGCCTATCGGCTTTGAGGTAACCATAGGCCTTAGCCCGCTCTTCCGGGGTTCATTCCTTATGCTGCTGTGGATTAGGGGGTTCTAACACATGCATCGCAGCATTCATGATGCGATTGTGAACGCTCCCTTGTTCCAGAAGAAACTAAAGAACAGATTTCAGCTCAATGACTGCTCAGCTTAATTGTTACTTACAATATCTCGCCTGAGGGCGTGTGACTCATCAGAAGGTGATTTCTCGTGCGCTAAGACATAAAACGAGCGCATGGAATAGAATAATGAGGTTAAATGACTTACCGATTGCCTCCTTGTTACTGCACAAAGGGTTTGATTCTAGCCAAGACTTGCAATATGAGTCAAGAATATACTCCCCATCTGCTTTCACAGAAAAGGCACCATGCTCAAACAAATGGTTGGAAAAGTATGTCTTTCTGCATTGAATAGTTGCCCTGCATGTTTCATCTTGAACTTTCTTCAGTGACGCTCTGCCATCGGATACCTTCTTGGGTTTGACGTCGTTCATTGACCAGTCCGAACCCTCGCTTAGCTCGTCTTCGCTGCCGGTAGATTCACTGAGGGCTTCAGAGTGCAATGCTGCCGTAGTGGTACTGGGAAGTGCGGGAATTCTAAAAAAAGGCTCCAACAAGACGTTTGAATCATTTTCCGGGAACCATACTTCAAAAGGTTCGCAAAATGGGTTTCGAAGAGATGAAATTTTACTTACATATGGTTTGAACAGGCCGGTAGCCTGGGTATGGAGAGCCATTGTTGATGGGTGGTGCTGGACACAAAATGTTGACAGGTTGGACAGTATCCCCAGGGAATGGATGATCACTGCCAATGGATGGCGTGGGACACAAGAGGTCGATGGGTTGGACAGTACCCCCAGGGAATGGATGATCGCCACCAGTGGATGGCGTGGGATGCAAGAGGTCAACAGGTTGGACAGTACCCCCAGGGAACAGATGATCGCTGCCAGTGGATGGCGTGGGACGCAAGAGGTCGACGGGTTGAATGGTACCTCCAGGGAATGGACCGTTGCTGACATATAGTGTGGGAGTCATATGATCGATGAGTTGGACAAAGGGAGTATCCACATCTGGTGTTACTATTGGGCCTAATATCACTGTCAAGATAAAGAACAGTGAGTGTTAGGATGTGAACGTACCAAACATAGAATCCTTATATTGTTTAAATAGGTGATCTAAGGACTGATCTGTCTGACCCACGCTGGAGCCATCGATATTGTTGTGCTGGTTAAAGTTGTTAGTAAGGAATGTGTTATACTCATTGGTATTGAAGTATTGGGCAAATGTTTGGTCCAGGGGACCAGGCGAATAGTCCATCATAAGACGAAGAACACCAGCAAGCAATAATATATATATAATGATGAGAACATTTGCCCATTCCGTGGCCTTGAGGTAAGTAACAAGACAGTTGTACATTGACAAAACAGTGGGAATGGGCTGCCTGCTTGTCCTGAAAGCGTTAACGTCACTCAAGAGCCTGGAACTCAAATGTGAGGAGGCTTGCCTGCTTGGGAGGAGCAGTCGACCTATGGCATTGGATTCATGGGTCATCTTTACTGGGGCATCAACCAAAGGCCAGCCTAGTGACCTGGCTATTTATAGGTTGACCATGCAGGCAGCCTGTATGTAACAATGGCAATATAAAAAACGCTGACCCTACTATTCGGTCAGAAAGACCACATGTTACCTAAATGCCACATTGAAGCAGACAACGATATTCAAAGCACCTTAGACAGTGTCTCTACTGTATTCTCTCACCTTACCATCATACCCACTCATTTGGGTGAACGGTCTGGTCCAGTATGTTATTACTACTACTAGCACTGCAGTGTCTACAAATTTATTTGTTTTTTACTTTAACTTCCAGGTCACTGTGGTTTGTTGCCCATCATGCACATGCACTCTGGCAATTGCACAACGATTTCATCTTCTGCAGCTTGCATTTGCTTGTCAAGAAGAATGTCTAGCAGAGCGTAGAGCAGCCAAGCAGAGAGTCAAGCGTTGTATGAAGCAGTTGGAGATGTACCAGCAAGATTTTACACAAGCCTGCAAGGATGTGGATGACATTGCGAAGGGTTTACAAGCAATACAGACATATGTTGAGATGGTAGGGATGAGTGTAGCTGTTACCTTTTCGCCCCTTTTCACCTGCTTACTCATCGCCCAATTCCCACGACCGCTTTCCCACGACCGCTTTCCCACGACGAAGTGCCAAGTCCCACGATCCTATTGGCTACCGTTTCTTCGGTTCTAAGTTCTCACGCTTTGACATCACCACATGTATGATCAATCACATGTCTGGTTATCGTCCAATCACATCACGCTTACTCACCCAAGATAAGAGAGCTTAATGCTATTGGCTGGAGATAAGAGGGAGTTATGCCATTGGACGATAGAGTATTGCCTCCCCTCAAGTTTGTTCCTTTATATATCATTGCTGTATGAACATTGTACTCTACGTTTAGTCTGGTTTACCCCACCGGATTGTTAATATACTCCCTTTTCTTTCTCATCGTTCGAACCCCATTGAGTTTGTTTGTTGTCGGAGCCGTCCCGTAGACAATCCGTAACAGTAGCACAAATGGTTATTTAAGTCAAGGCTCTAGTACATGTATACATCATGTATCAACAGTCGGGAACATGCACGATGTTGTGTGAATGAATGTTTACACCAAGGCTTGTGGAATTGACGTTTTTCAGACAGAGGCCTTGTTGTTCTGAGGCTAAACTAAATTTGTTAAAGTTATTGTCAAGGTTGAACACACCTTTATACAAGTATTGATAGAATAACAATGAACAGTGAGCAAGCAAGCAGTGAGCAGTGAGCAAGCAAGCAGTGATGAACAGTGAGCAAGCAAGTAGTGAGCAAATGAGCAGTGAACAGTGAGCAAGCTATAATGAACAGTAAGCAAGCAAGCAGTGATGAACAGTGAGGTCTCTCCTGATATAGGACTGAGACTTTAAGTGAGCAAGCACACAATAGACAGTGAGCAAGCAATCAAGGAGCAGTGAACAATGAGCAGTGAACAGTGAGGTCTCTCCTTAGATGGGACTGAGACTTTGAGTAAGCAAGCAAGCAATGGGCAAAGAGCAAGCAAGCAATGAGCAATGGGCAGTAAATGATAAGCAGCCACTATAGATGAACTAGCAATGATGACAGACTAGCAATGATAATGGACTATACTAATGACTACTGACAGGCTTGAATGAACTGGTAAGGAAGCTAAGCAACAAGAGTATCTTCTGGATATTGAATTATCTACTTAGTCCGAAGCTTCAAACGCACATTGGCTACTAGTTCAAGGATATACTTTAATATCTTTTCAATACTCTGTTGAATAGAAGTAACCTTAACCCTATAACTACTGAATATAGATGCTGACTAAGGCAGGCTAAGTGAATAGCTGACTAAGCAAAGCACAAAAATGGACTGGCAGACTAAGAATGCACCTATTGAGTGATCAAATATAGATCCACAGACTCAACAAGCAAGAATGATAACTGATATGCACTTATTGAGTGATCAAAGATAGATCCACAGACTCAACAAGCAAGAATGATGATAGACAAATATGAACTACCAAATATGGGTGCTGACTAATCCTAGCTAACTGAATAGCTGACTAAGCACAGCAAACTGACAGACTGATATGCTATTGAGTGATCAAAGATAGACCCACAGACTCAATAAGCAAGAATGATAAACTGATAGTGAACTGTTATAAGGATACTAGCTACTATAATTGAGTACTACTAGCACTAACTTAATAACACTAACTATAAGACTGAAGGGGTGAACACTAAGGGGAAGGTATAAATTGGGGGGAGAGAAGTGTTACTGACTACTGGGCAATTTGGGGCTCTATATATACTGTTTGAGAACAATGGGGGACTGAGAACAATGGGGACTAGACAACAATGGGGGCTGAGTAAGGAGGAACAATGGAGGGAGTGCTCCAAGGCTGTGTTAACTCCATTAGGACAGATCAGCATCAGATCTGCTGCAATTTCAAATAACCCTGCTATGTTATCCCCATTTAGGATGTAGGTACAAAACAATTGGTCCTCTATTCCAATTCCTTATCTTATCTTATCCCTCTCTCTATCTTATCTCTTCTCCCCTTATCTGTTTGGTCTGCTGAGTGGCAACAAGACTAACAACAATCAACAAAGTCCAACATGATTTGTCATCTTCCTTCCAACAATAATAGTGCACAACATATCCTTGTTATGCCTGTTCCCTTGCACACAGATCATAGAAAAATAGGAAATAAATGTAAATGAGTGTGGATAGTGTCTATGAATGCCAGCGCCAAGTGGTTAAGCCTGGGCCTAAGTAGGAACACTATAAAAAATATCCAAAGCTAATGCTAGGCAGTAAGGGTATACTTTACTATGCCTATTCACTTGCATATGTGTTATAGAAAAATATGGAATAAATGTTAATGAATGTGGGGTGTGCTTATGTATACTAGGTATGAGTGGTTATCTCTGTGCTCTACTAATGAAACCATGACATTACACCTAAAGTCATTTAGGGTCATGACAATGAGTTAACAGCAATGCTGGTGTGCCCCTGCACTCGCACTCTGGGGACAGTTGCATGCTACTACCTTGCGATTATAGTGGGCACACTATCCAGTAGGTGGATGGTCATTGTGAAGTTGTTATTACACAAAAAATGAGGAAAGGGGGCACGTATGATGAGTTACTCTACAACGTCAGCTTGAATAAGATCCCATAGGTAAGTGATCTCTGTCCATGCCATCCCTCAAGGATGAAGATAGGCCAGGAATTCTTGAAGATCAGCACTACTGGAGAGAGCGTGCTTGATATGATGGATAGCAGAAACATCATACCCATGGGCCAAAATATATTTGTCAGCAGCAGGCAAACTCGAGGTAACCAATCTGTCTGCTTTGGAATGGATAGCCAGTCATCTTGTAATGGAGGTGACAATGCGGCTGAGGGATCAGACATGTCGGTAGACAGGAGTAACAATAATTGATGTTGATGGTGTAGGCGTTGTTGGCTGGGTTGGCACATTTATGGTAAATGCGCCGATCAAACCACCACTGGCTGCATGACTATGTGGAAGCGGAAGTGTGTCTTACCCATCATTAGCAGTTACATCTTGAATAAGTGGAAACATAAATGTCACTTACAAGAAGGTGTAAAACAGATGGGAATGCTTCTTTGGCTACTATCATTGACTAGCTGGCATTGGTAATCGTCCAAAAGCAAAGTTGCAGTGAAAAAATGCCCATCAGTCAACATATATGTCACAGTGTTCAGAAAAGAGTCTAATTTCTTCAGTTTTTGGCTGTTTTTCGTGCAAAATATCCGTTTGATATTGTTGCTGTAAAATTTGAGGAAGAACAACAAATGAAAAGGAAGAGTTAGAACATACTAGTCCAAATAGATACCTGCTGGCATCCTGATCAAAACACCATAGAATCTAGTAACATTCCTAAGCACTGCTGTACCTTCCTCCGACTGAATGAGAGCAGCTTGTATTGTTGTGGTGTCCTGAGATAGATCAACCTGTCCAATTGCACCTTGAAATCTGTAACATCCTCTGCCTCTTGGAGGGTTGTGCAGGTGACAACGATAGGGAATGCACCATTCATGTTAGCCAGAAGGTTGGGTCTGTCAGATCTAGCAGTTATAATTGAGATTCTTGGAGTGTTAGTGGAATTTTTACCATTTATCATATATTCCTGGGTGATGTCCGCCTAGAACACAATGATAGCGATGACCTTGCAATGTAAGAGGTGTTATGCGATGTCAATAGAGTTGGGACATGAGTAGAACTAAAACTGCGTACTGCGACAGAAGTGGAGGCATGCCCAGTACTTGTCTTAGTGACGGTTTGTTTGCCTTGGCAGGCTAGCCTCTTGACCTCAAATTTCCCACATGCGGATGTTGCACTATCATGATACAACCAGGGCAAAAGGTCTTGTGGTGCAGTGCAAGATGCTGAGTTTGATCCAATACTCTACCATGTCACTAATGGACTCAGTTGCTTATTTTTCAAGCTTCATTTGACTATGGACACTCAAGCATCGTTCTGTCAGACCTGTTCCTGTGGTCGGTCGTTCTCGCATCCAAGCGCATTTAGTAATCATAAGCGCACCTGTCAAGATTCCAAGAAGAGGCTCTTGGGAGCGATCACGAAGGCCAAGGAGTTCTGGACTGCAAGGAAGAAGCAAAGGCTTGAGCAACAGCCCACCAGCGAGACTTCAGTATTGCTGGGTCCAGCAGAGCAAGAAGGGCCAGTTCCCAGTCAGGTACTAGTAAGTTCAACCAGTTGATCTACAGTATCGAAAGCTTGATACCCAATTTTCACTCGTGCAGGCACCAGAAATTTCTACTCCTTTACCAACAGTCAATGAAGACATATTTCTTTCCTTGGCAGAACACCGGACACGTCGCCAAAATCGTCAGCTCCCCCTAAGATATTGTGATGTCATTCCTGAGCCTTCAGCAGCTTTACCTCCTGCTCTGGAAGTACCAAATAATAACCATCAGGCAAATACCCCAGTAATGGGCATTTTTCCATGCCTTCACAGGCTGTTGAGGTCTCCCAAGAACATTTTTGGTCTATTCCAACAGTATCATGTGGAAGACTTCCCTTCACATGATCCGGAGGAGAATGTGACATTAGAGGATTTATCTGATATCCCCAACAATGATACAGATGACCCCAAACTTTTGCACCCTGCCCAGCCTTCGTTGTGGCCTTACCCCAATCTCAGTTCTTTTTGTTTGGGAGAATGGTATTGGAACAATGGTGTGCAGAAATCGCAGACAAGCTTCAAGGAGCTAGTGGACATTGTCAGTGACCCTAATTTCGACTCCTCTGAAATTTGTGGAACACAATGGGATCTGATCAATCAGCGGTTGGGTTGCAATGATGGCAAAGAGGAAGATTGGGCTGAAGATGATGCGGGCTGGATGCGAATGCCAGTGACCATTTCTGTGCCATTCCATAGGTTTACTGAAGACCCTGGCCCCCAGCCATACGTCATCACCAACTTTCACCACTGCAGTCTCATCAAGATCATCAAGGAAAGACTGACTGGTGATCACCGACATTTCCATTTTGAGCCATATGAGCTTCACTGGGAGCGAGGGGAGGGAGATGCAACCCGTGTTCATGGGGAAGTTTATACTTCTCCTGCATTCATCAATGCTCACAATGAACTTCAAGATTCTCTGCCAGAACCAGGGTGTAAGTTGCCTTGGGTCGTAGTGGCCTTGATGTTTGCATCAGATGTGACTCACCTCACCTCCTTTGGGGACACCAAGTCGGCCACTGTATCTTTTCTTTGGGAACGAATCAAAATATCTCTATTGCAAACCTTCATGTCACCTATGCCACCATGTTGCCTATTTCCAAAAGGTTCGTGGGATTTGAAGACCAAAGCTTCTTTGCTAACTTGTCCCAGCTTCCCGACTCTTTTAAAGACTTCACTGCTTCGCACTTCAGGCGGAAATGCCCAAGCGATGCCTTCCTGACTCATTGTCACAGAGAGCTGTTACACATGCAATGGAAAATTTTGCTAGATGATGATTTTCTGGAAGCATATAGACATGGCATTGTTATCACATGTTGTGATGGGATTCAACGGCGCTTTTACCCACGAATATTCACATATTCCGCCGATTACCCAGAGAAGTGTGTTTTTTCTAGGCCGTCAACTACTCAGCGACACTTATACTTCTTGTATAGAATTCTTCTGGCTAGTATCAGAAATCTGGGAGCGTGTCCTTGCCCACGCTGTCTTATACTGTTATCTCAAGCCCATAACATTGGCATGCGAAGGGACATGTTACAGCGTTCCCAACTAGCTCGTGTGAATGATATTTGCCACCAGTTGAAGGTTAGCATGGCTCGACAACTTATATACAATCAAAATTATGGCATGGACGGTGCACCTATTGAACAACTACTTAAGGAAGAATCTCTGGTTCCCACAGCAGTAAGTACTACATGGATAATTTCGGTTGGGTAATCAGACATACCATGATAGAATGCCTTTTCCAAGAGACTTGGCCCACTTGGCTTCAACATGTTTCCCATATTCATAGTGGACCTTATGCATGAAATTGAGATAGGCTCTTGGCGTTCGTTATTTATTCATCTCCTTAGGATCCTGCATTGCACAGACAAGACTCTCATCAATGAATTGGACCAGTGGTAAGGTCTGCTTATTTTATTCGTTGGTGTAGAATTTTTAGAAACTTGAAATCTAGCTTTAGAGAAATCCTGACATTCAGAGAGACCATCAGAAAGTTCTCCACTAATTGCTCTGAGCTGAAACGAATGGCTGCTGGAAATTATGAGGACATCTTGCAGGTATGTATTCTCCCACTTCGGTTGCATGAACTATAATCATTTTCAGTGCGGCATTCCCATATTTGATGGTCTTTTGCCTGAGCCTCATAATGGAAACATTCTAAGACTGCTCTTCACTGTTGCACATTGGCATGGCATGGCTAAACTTCGCTTGCACACTGATCTGACACTCGACATTATGGATACTCTCACAAGTTCCTTGGGTAAAGAAACTTCATCAATTTGTCAAGACAACCTGCTCTGCGTACAAAACTCGAGAGCTTCTGAAAGAGGCTGATGCTCAAAATCGTCATCAAACCAAGGCTGAGTCTACTTGTCGCAAGCCCAAGTATGTATTCCATTTAGGTGATCAGCCTGACACTTGTTAATGAATTACTAGCAGTACAACCAGACCTTGCGAAGAGTGGTAAATTCAACATGAGCAAGGCTCATCTGCAATTGAAAAGCTTGAACCTCAACACATATAAGAACCACTCCATCAGAGACTATACTGCAACCATATGATGCTTAGGTACAACAGATTCGTACTCAACAGAACCTGTTTGTCCTTCTTTGTGACTTATACCTGCTGCTTGCTGATCATAACTGAAGGGAGAGCTTGAGCATCGCACTCCTAAGGCGAGATACAAATGCATGAGCCGCAAGCTTTTCAATAGGCAAATGGCACAAATTGAGCAATAAGAAGCTCGTATTCGTCGTATCAGAGAACATTTAAACTCTAATAGGGTTTTAAATACTCGGGATAATGGGCTTGCATCTACATACCGTTTGTCTTATCATATCGGCAAAAATCAAAACAATCCAGAATATATCTGAAGCTTTCTACAACAGAACTTGGGAGACCCAGCAGTCAAGGTAACAAAACATATTTTGTGTTTGAGCACAGGACTGACCCGTTGTGCTGCAAAGGATTTTGTCCATGACCTTAAGTCACATCTTCTTCCACGAATCAAGGCAATGTTAAGAAATGAAAGATCATTGTCCCCTGAGATGGAGTCTATCTCCTTGCCTGCCGACCTGCTCGATGTCGCTGATGATCCTGATGATTACAAAGCAGTATTGTTCAAGAATGACTGCTTATACAAGCACAAGGCAATGCGGTTCAATTATACCACCTACAATATGCGTCGAGCTCAGGACCTGATTAATGCCAACACATCTTGCTGTAACATCATGTTGCTCACTAATGACGCAAACATGACATCTGAGTCCTCTCACCCTTTCTGCTATGCTCGTGTCCTTGGTATATATCATGTGAATGTGATTTACACCAGACGTGGAATGCTGGACTACTGTGCTCGCTGATTGGACTTCTTATGGGTATGATAATATGTCTGAAAATCTGGAGTTTAGCTTAGGAGATCGCGAGAATGAGGATCTTTGGGATTCCGCATCGGAAGCTGATGATGCTGAGGGCAGAGTGATGAGGATGAAGATCTTCTTGTTGACATTGACCACAACAAATAGTACCATCATCGCAGTGACGTTGATACGCATCATACGATCCTATGCTCCGAATACGCGAATCGGATGTACTATACCTCTTCATTGACCACATCCCGATATCTTACGATCTTACGAACATCTGTGAACTCTTCCGACACCTCTTGACAACTTCGATTGCTTCCGAACTAGTCGCAGCACCAAGACAAAGCCATCTCGTATCGAACCGATCCCGCCTTTATCGGAGGTTCATTCCCCCTATCCCATCCACCTCCTACCTCACTTTCAATCATTTTGGACGTATTTTCATATTAGTTTCTCTTTCTTATTCAATTTACCTTTCATCTTCCTTTGTTCTTTGTTCTTCATCTTATGTTTCACCTTTTGATTCCTTTATCCCCATCCCCTTTTAGTATCATTACTACTCCTTTCTATTGATTTTATACCGTTCCGATCCTCCGATCGAAGTAGTATAAAAAGAGATGTAGTTTAGATACATAGACAGTGAGACAGACCCCCTCCTCCTTCTCACAGAGAGAAAATCTACGACTTCCATCCCCTTCGATCTTAGTCTCAAAGTTATAAAGCTCTCCTTTAGTTTCAAACTCAAGTTATAGTCTTGAGTTTGTCTATCCTCGTCACCCGATATCGATATCTTCGTCGCGACCGTGTTCGCGAAGTCGCACAGTTGATCGCAACTGTCGCACGTACGTTCGCATCGTTCGGAAACTTTATAATAGTTTCTATCTCTCTCTATACCCTTCTACGTGTAGTAGACATCTTCGCCTCCTCGCATTCACCTAATAGGTAGTTTGTTTGGGGATCTCCCCTTTTACAGCCTCCTATAGCGTATCAACGTTGCTCAGCATCTCAAAACTGGAATACGCACCTTTCAATGTCTTCATAACTACTCACTTTATGTTGTTAGATAGGTCAGCTTGGACGAATAGACAATAAATACTAGCAGACTCGGTTATCCGCTGAGAAAAATGTGCCACCTAACCAACACACTTGTTCATTCTATATTGACACTATCGACAATCTGATTAACTGTCCTGATATCAGAGAGGTGTCGTATCACGGCAAGGTCTTTGTTGCCCACACCTGTGAGTTTCTATCGCTCTTGTTGTCATAAACAAACCACACTTGACACATTGTGACAACAGATTATTAAGTTGTGCTTCACTCAATCCCAGATAAAATAAGTCATCAAGTTTCCAAAGTTGATCAAAAACATCTGTGTTGTCTTTTTTGACGTTGTCGTGAGACATCAGGTTGGTGAGTGGATCCACGTTTTCCCTGGTATGTTCTACAGGAAGATACAATCAATATTGATGCCACAGACAATGAAATCTGAAATGACTGACTGCGATATTTGTCCAGGAAGATTCGCTCGATTTTCAATTCGATCATGGCAAGCATTGCCAAAGGAGTAGGTCCTTCCAAATCTTTTGATCAACTAATAGTCAAATCTAGATACTGATGACTGAACCAGAAACCTGGACACACCTCAATGTGGATAACATTTGATTGGCACTCCATTCTGATCGTAAATACGCTCCACAAGAACTGAACCATGTCAAATCACCATTGTGAGCACAAAAAAAGAAGGCTTGGCCCTACCAAGGTATTCACATTCTCCAGTGCTACAAGCCACAACATATTCACCCACAAGAGTTCCTTTGGTAACTTGCAGGATAACTGCTTATCAGACTTGGAACGTGTCAACATCATGGGACACAGGCAACAAGGTCCCAGACACTGATGTGATGCACAGTGAGCGAGGAGTTCTGTGGGACTTACTCGTTCACCACTCTCTGTCACTGGCCTGATTATAACATCCTCAAGATTAGAAAGTATGGAGTACGTGTATGCGCTGCACATACCAAAACCAGATGTTGAGCTGTTTTGTACAACATTCATATCCTAAGGCAACATTCTTGGCCATTTTGAGTTGGCGTATGAACGATTGTATTTTGATACGTGTACCGGGTTTTACTGGCAGACACCGTGGCATGCTTCAGATCTTCAGAATTGATTATTGCGCCTTATATATAATGAATGTGAGCATGATTCCAGGCATGCCTTCCTCTATTCTGCTGGGATGACAGGCCAATTGTCGATACTGCAACTAGATGGCTGTGACCGTGTGATGTTAACCAGTGAACCTGCCAACAGGCTAGCCTGCTACTAGCTCAGCTTGCTCTCATGCTACCTACAAAGACAACTGGCTCCTCACACATTTCACCCTCAGCCTTCCTGCAATGGATGAATCTGAGACTTTACCCCCAACGATGAATCATCGCAAACAGGACTCTGCCCTGCAGCTTGGCCCTCAGAAAAAACCATGAGCACAATCTTGCACCATGTTCATTCTCTCACTGGAAATCTCTCAAATTTTATCCAAGTTGTACGACAGATCCACTGGTCCACCATGGTCGTCACTTCGGGCGCACAGTGCACACTCTTTGTAGTAGTATCAATGTCTTACTCACAAACGGGATCATTTGCATTGACGTGCTGGCAGATCGACCTGACGAAGATTTTACCGCTGAGTACATCTGCCACTTGATTTATGGATTCTTTCCATGTCCTTTGTTGATTGTTTCCATCAGGGAGCGACAAGAGCATAAAGTCTTTCAAGCGCTTCTCCATATGATCCCTGGTCTTGAAGAGTGACTTATGAACGGATGCGAAGAGGACATAATGCATATCACAGAACTGGTGAGAACAGTGGCATTTCCCTTGCTGATGACACTTACTGGCCATTAGATACAGAAAGGAGCGTCGAGTGCCCGATCCAATGACACCAAGAGCCTCAAAGGCGCCAATCTTGACTGGATTACGCCGTGTGGCCAGGCTCTTAACCCCCCCCTTTCTTGCAATATCAAGGTAGACCGTGGGTTTCACCACGAAAGGATGGGAGCTCTTTTATGCCCTGCCAGTCTAGATTGGAACAATACAGAGTAGGTCATTGAAATCAGCTGGTGCACTTGCTAACGTCTCTCATAGGATCAAAGGCAAACTCCGGCTTGGCATACAGGGAGATCAGTGGCCAATTTTTTTATATCAAGGATTCAACTTCAATCCTGACGATCCGTGGAACAGTTTGTTCTGGAGCTCAATCTTGGTCGTGGTCAGTTTCGATTCCACTGTGATTTTCAGACACTGACCATACATCGTTTGTGAATGCAGGCTTACAAATACGTTTTTACATCTCTGAGTTCCGTTGATAAAGAACCCAAGGCAACGCGATCGGGTAATGCACACATCCATGGAATGACGTGGGTGACTGAGTCTTCCATTGCATATATTGCTACTCAGGTCAGATCAATTTGTCATTTATTACCGTATACATGATCAATTTATAGGTCTGATTTGCCCTCTCCTCCTCGCCTGTCTTTACACGAACAGATACTGTCACTAATTCTGAGCAATTTTATAACAGTTTGCTGGACCTTTTTGGTGATGCTGAGGAGCAAGGGGAGGTTCAAGAGCTTTTGTTGTGGTGGAACCGGTAAACTCTTTTCCTCTCCAGTTTCTTAAGTCTTATATCTTGGCAGCCAGATTTTTCCCAGTCATTCATCTGCCAAGCCTGCTATCGCCAAGCATAGTGCCCTGGCACAGATCAAGGAGAGGCAGGCAGTTCTCAAAGCAGCAGCAATCAATCCAGTGGCATAGACATGCAATTTGGACCTTTTTTTGTGTTAAAAATTAACTACCTGGTACTCCTTTTCTGTATTGAATGCAGGATTGTGATTTCGAAAAAGCTGCTGTTAATTATGGAGAGCTCTACAATGGTGTTGGCTGCAAATAAGATTTATATTCAAAAATGCCTGCTTTCAAGTCTTACCCCAACTATAAGTACGACAAAGATTCAACATCTTGATGAAGCTTGTTCAGAAATCAGTCAAGTATTATCATCCTGACATGCACAAATTAGAATTGGATACCTGATGATTCTCACAACCATTATCATCCTGCTACATGCTGATCACTCCAAACCAGGATTGGACAAGCAATGATCCCCACAACCGTTTGTCATCGTGCTGCACACTGATCACTCCAAACCAGGATTGGATAAGTGATGATTCTCACAAACCCCATTGTTCGTTATCTTTGCTGATACTTCAGTTACAAAATTACAAGATTGCTGGGACTTGAGCAGAACATGAATTGTTGTGTGCATTATCTACAATTACAATGTTGCTCAAGCCTGCTGTGAATATGCCAGTGTTAGATGAATGAGCAGAGAATGCCAATTATGTTGTACCTGGCAGATTCAATAAACTGTATTGTCCCTTATCTGGGGTTACCTGAAGATCTGGAATTATTGCAGATCTGTTGAATTTGGTGAGCAATATAATGTTTGCTAAGCCATTATCATTTCATCCTTCATTTCCTGATGATGTCGGGTTGCAAAGTGGGTTGTGTCACACAGCTCTACTAATGGGCGGGATCGGTGTGGAATGTAAAGATACAGTTTGTGGTGGTGAGAATGGGATGTATAGGGATCAGGAGCTGGAGATATGCATATAGGAGGGGGTCAGGATGTCTGAACTACTGACTAAAGGTTGGGTCTGTGTCTCTAGTGTCTCTCTATGTCTGGATATGTATGGATATGTATCTCTACTCACTACTGTGTTGGGCATCCCTTTTATACTACTTGAGTCGGGGGTGGTCAGCTTGGTGGGCAGAGGGTGTTGGCACACATAGGGTACTGGGTGTCTTTGCATGTGATTCCGAGGTGTATTTTGGGTGCTTTCTGATTGGACAGAGAGGGGTCGGGTTTCAGCCTAGATCGGATTGGGATGTAGTGCATCAGATGAGCTGTTATGTGCGTTGATACACTGAGGGGATCTCTAAGTGTGGGGTGCGAGGTACGATCCAAGGGAGGTCTCGAGCTCTCGAAAATGAGGTGAAAGGAGAGAGAATCTGATCTATTTGTACTTATTAGTAATATAAGTACATAATGGAAACTAAGTGGTAAAAGGTGTAAAATATAAGAATCGGACCTCAGAGATACATGATGCGTATCATCTTCCCAGTCACTGAAAATCTGACTGTCCCCAGTCAGGAGAAGAAGGGGGAGTGGATGAAGAAAAAGAAAAGTAAAAGTGACATCAAACCAAAAATCAAAAGAAATGAGAAAATCAACAAGAAAATCAAAAGAAAATCTGAACGAAGGAGAATCCTACTCTAAACCAGCAACACGATTGTCCAAAGAACCAAACTGATTCTCTAAACTCTTCACCCTCTTTTCCAACAAAAAATAACTTGCTCGAAAATTGATAAAATCAATGTGAACTTTTTCAAGTTCCGAATGTTCTTGTTGACGGCGAATCTTGGCATCCGAAGAGAACTGAGGTGGCTGTCGAGGACATGAGGGCGTGGTGTGAATCTTGTACATGGATGTCGAAAGGAGAGGTGACAATGGTGGGAAGGGCAGTGGTGAGGATGAAGGAGGCGGTGGTGGCGATTTCGGGGACGGCGAAGCTGTGGGTGGGTCAATATTTAAAGATGGAGTCGGCGAAGAGGTCATAGGTGGAGATGGAGGGTAAAAGGGGGGCGAAGTGGGAGTAGATGGGCTAGAGGGTGTTAGTAAATGACGACAAGGACTTGTTCGGGTCGTCGGCGACAGGCAGCGACCATGGAGGGTCGGAATGAGACTGCGACGGGGCTTGGTAATGGTATGCGAAGTCGGAGACAAGGCTGCGACAACATGTCGCAACCTTTCGCGATCGGGCATTGAACTCGATTTGGGGGTCTTCATAAGACTTGCTGGGGTCGTCTGGGACCTGCGATGGCCTTTGAGAACCGGAATACGGCTTCGGGGGGAGTCTGCGACAATTTTCGACTTGCGAAATCGGGTCGCGACAAAATGTCGCGACTTTTCATAATGGGGCGTTGAAAGTGTGTCGGGGGACGACGATGGGACCTGGGATACTGAGGATGGGTCAGTACTTCCTTCTGGGGACGACAATGAATCTGTAGATGATGACGGTGGGCAAAACGGGGGCATATATGGCTGTACTGGTCGAAATGGGGGTCTGTTGGGTGCTGGTGTGGATTTCGGGGGACGGTACGGGCTCAGACAGGGAGGGCGTGTGATGGATGGTCTCTGGGGACAACGTCGAGGACATGGACGCGAACGCGGGGCAAAACATGGGCAAAACGGAGGGGGATGGGGCTGGGTGCATCGAAAACGGCGTTTGGGGGGCGTGAACGCGTAATCCTGGGGCTGGCGCGGTCTCAAACGGCAGGGGCGTGTTACGGTTCACGTCTGGGGATGACGGCGAGTGCGTTGACGCGGATTGGGGGCCAAACGAGGGCCAAATGGGGGCGGATGCGGCTGGGGGCATCGAAAACGGGGTTTGGTGGGCGCTGGCGCGGTTTCCTGGGGACGGCGGGGGTTCATATGCTGGGGAGGGGACCGGGTTTGCCCCTGGGGACAACCGCGAGTCTGTAGACGCGAACGGGGGGCCAAACGGAGGCGAAACGGGGGCGGATACGGCTGGGTGTGTCGAAAACGGCGTCTGGAGGCCGCTAGCGCGGTTTTGTGGGGATGGCGTGGGCTCGGATGGCGGCGCTGAAGTGGACGGTGACGGCGGGTCACGACTCACGTTTGGGGACGACGGCGAGTCCGTCGACGCGAACGGGGGGCCAAACGGGGGCCAAACGGGGGGGGATATGCCTGGGTGCGTCGAAAACAGCGTTTTCACGCGTTTCCCTGCTCTGTTACCGCGGAAACGGCAGTGAGGGGCGTACCTGGGGGTGCACGGGCTAAACCCATTGCACGGTGGAGTGGGTACCACTATGGATGTGTATAGTCTCGACGTGCTGTGTCTACTCTAGATCTGCTAAGTCATCCTGAACCTCACGTGACATGCTGACTAAGCATGTCAGGCCCCACTACTACATCTACCCCCCTCGAAAAAAACAGCTGCGTCCTTGCTGCTGTCGCATCTCATCACCCATCGTCCGCTTTCTGACTCTCCCTCCCTGCTATGGCCTCCTCCATCATCCTCTGCGCCATTGCCAACTTCGTGCCCTCCCTTGGTATGAAAGCCCGCAGCCTCCTGGCATTGAAGTCCCCATCGATTGGGTCACCCTCGATCGTTTCGAGCTTGTATGAGTTACGAAGCCGAGCTGTGACTCGGCATGGCTGCGACCATTTCGGTAGTAGTTTTCGTTCCGCCTTGAATGTGTTATCTAGGTCATTTCTGTAGATTTGTACAAGTTGCCCAGCTTTGAATATAACCTCACCGGGTTTCCGCTTCAGAACTGTGTGGTCAAATGCTGCCTTCCGTTTCATGGCATGTTTCAGAGCCTCCTCGTACCCGTCGAGTCTTTGTTGGGCCGCGTAAACCATGTGCATGTCGACATCCGTCGGTCGGGTTGGCGTAATGCTCTCCGCCATGTCTGTTTTCGGTGTGTTTATTGTCATGCCCAGTAAAATCTCCTTGGGTGCGAACTTGAATGACGGCAGGATGCGCCAGTTCAGTCGCCGGATCGCCTCGTCCAAGTGGTCTGGCCAGTTTCTCGGCAATGTTTCCCAGTCCATGTTCTGGAGCTCGTCGACGTCCTCCCCCAGTTCCGGCGCGCACAAACGCTTTAGCACGTGAAGCAGTAATTTATTAGTGTTCTCGACTAACCCATTGACCCAAGGCGCATACGCGGCCACAGTGTGCGTCTTCGTACCCCACTTCGCGCATAAGGCCCTGACCTCCTCGTTATCGAAGTGTTTCCCCCCGTCTGCCATGAACGTCTCGAAGGGCGCAAATGCGTGGAATATTTGGGACAGGCTCGCATTCGTCGTCTTGCCACTGCCTGCTGTCTTAAACTTGTCAGCCCATATGTGCTGTGAACAGGTGTCAAGGTATACGCCGATAGTGTGATATCCCCCCTTCCCTGACGGCAACTTGAGGTAGTCCCCCACCAATAGCTCGAACGGGTGTCGCCTCGTGATTGGATCCAGTAGCGCGTGGATGTGTGTAGCGCCAAAGTTCTTGCACCGTGCACATTCGCTTATAGCCTTCAAGATGGAGTCATCCAGTTTCGGGCTGCATATCTTGTCTATCAGCGCCATTTTGATCGCGTCTCTGCCCCAGTGTCCCCCGTTTTCGTGTTCCATTGACGCCAGCAGTTTCGCCTCGGCCTTGGTGACGCATTCCACCCGTGAGCGGGCTCGCGTGCTGGTTCCGCCTGCTATCCTCCAGAGCTTCCCATCCTCTATCATGTACTGTGAAGCCCTGTGACGCGCCTGCTTTTTCTCCTTCAGACTGGTCCCGGCGTCTAGCTCCGCCAGCGCCTCGACAACTTCCTGGAAAACCGGCTCGTTCTTGAATCGGTCGCGGAGGCCAACCATTTCTGCGGTTGGCGTCGTGGTAAAGATGTCGTGTACAAGGCCTTCTGTAGCCTCCCAATCCTCGTTGACGTTCCAATCGCTACCGTCGTTACTCGTTCGTGGCCTGCCCTCCCATTTCCTGCTCAGCCCGTCGGCAACTACATTGATTCGCCCTGGCACGTGTCTGACATCCACGATGCGATGCGCCAGTACTCCGTCTCGCCATCTCGCATGCGTGGCACTCATCTTGTCGTTCATCAGGTTGTCGTGCAGGGCATGGCAGTCGGTCTCGAGCTCTATTGGGAATCCCCATGTTATGTCGGCAAATTTGTCCAGCGAAAACTTTAGTGCCGCAAACTCCAATAAGAACGGTTTGTACTTCTCTTCGCTGTGGGAAGTTCTCTTCGATGCAAATCCCAGTGGGTGTAGTTTGTCAACCACCTTCCCACTCGGTAGTGTTGTCTTGAATCGTTGAGCTAATACGCCTGCAAATCCATCCTTAGATCCGTCCGTCGTGATGACGAATGGTGTCCCATCCCATTTCGGGCCTCGTAGTACTGGCTTCGACGTTAAGGCGACCTTGAGTGCCAAAAACGCTCTCGCGTGTTGGTCCCGCCATCTTCCTTTGAGTTTGTGTGCCTCCATTATCCGCCGGTATACGTTCTTGGTGCATTTTTCGGGTATTTCGACTTCCCGTAGTAGGTCTCGCAGTGGTTGCTCTATCCTGGCGTAATCCTTGACAGTGGTTGCTCTATCCTGGCGTAATCCTTGATAAGGTCTCGGAACCAGCCTGTGATGCCAACAAATGCCACTAGATTCCTCGCATCCGCGGGTTGTTCCCAATCTACGATTGCGGTTAGTTTACTTAGGTCCGGTTGGACGCCGTTCGGTCCCACTGTTGCTCCCGCGAAAACTGCCTCTGTCATGAAGAATTTCGACTTTGCAGCTGAAAGGGACAGGCCCCTTTCGCGAACACGTTCGAAGATTCGTGTTAGTTTATTCATCATCTCCTTGTATTCATCTGCCGCTGTGCCTCCATCGTCTACCAGGAGCTCCATGATATCCTCGGCCAGCAAGTCGCCCAGGTTCGTCGCGGTAACATGGGCAAACGTTGACGGCGCACCTGTGAGCCCAAATGGCATTTTCTCGTATGCTAGGTATCCGAAACCCTCGATGTAAAATGCCGTGTATGGTATCGACTCCTCAGCTATTCTCACGGCGTAAAACCCAGATGCGAAGTCGAATATGGAGATCCATCTGTGTCCACTCAGCCTCTGTTGTTTCATGCGTATATCACCCTGTGGCATTGGCGCGACCCTTGTCACTTTATTGACTTCGCCGAAATTCTGGCATATTCTCCATTTTTGTTCAGCGTCGTCCCTTTCCGGTGTGCTTCTCGGTTCGGTTCTGGGAGGTAAGTCGAACTGTGTGGGAAAGCCTGCTGCGACGCACTGCTCATTAACCCTTTGTTGTAGTTCCTCCAGCGACAGGCCACCCTGCTCGTGCGTTTTCTTCGATAGCACGGTTGGTGCTATGCACTTCACTTCCGCCGGTTTTAGCTGCCTTAGTACGCCTGCCGCTATCATCTCCTGTATCTTGGGGTACAGAAATTTGCGCTGCGGCGGCGTCAACGGTCTTTGATTGATCTTGAGAGGGAATTTGATGTCGTCTGGTATGTCCAGCTTGTGTACTGCGTCTTTTGCTGTCTTGACTTCGCTTACTGCCAGTGCAAAACAATCAGCATATCTCGATATCAAAGAAACTATCCCATCTTTCTGTTCCGTCGTGACGTCCGGTCCTATGGTGATGGCGTCTAGTATGGCTTGTACCCTTTCCGGTTTGTAGGGGTCCGTGTGTCGCGTGTATATTGTATGGCTTCCTAGCCCTTCGGTCGGCACTTCGTAGTCGTTTCCGCTGTCGCTTGTTGAGCAGTCTTCCGTAATTGTGCATATTGGGGTATTATCGCGTTCACGCCGTTTTTGTTCCGTTTGGTTCGTGATTATTGCGTCTCGGTCCTTGTCCCTTATGAATATGGTGTCGCTTTCGTAGTTGTGTATCGCTCCGAGTGTGACCAGCAGGGGCTTGCCAATTAGCAGGTCCCAGGCGCCTCCGCTATCGAAGATCTCAAACGTCCCTTCAGCCTTGATTCCGTCGAGCTCTACTGTGCCCTTCCATCTGGCCCGTGATTTCACAATTGTCCCGTTGGCCATCCGCAGTCGGAGTCGCGATTCTTCCACTGTGCCTATCTGATCTTTTAGTTTTTCATAAGTCCGGCTGCACATCGCCGGTATGAGTGCACCGTCATCGAATAGCCCTTTTGTTTTCGCTTGCTCCCCCCGTGGACCTCGTAGTATGACGCTGTGTTCGAATGGAATACTTGGTAGTTCCTGTCCACTTCCCTCACTCGTTGTATACATTTCAACTATCTCATATTCGTGTATTGAGCTGTATACATCGTTGGTGGTATTGGGGAAGTCTGAGCTCTTGTCCCCCCGCGGCGACTCGTTGCGCGTGGGGACGTTCGTTGCAAGACGTTGTCCTTGGGCCGTCCGTTCGTCTCCTAGGCAGACGGCCCCTCCTCTTTTCCCTGGCTCTCTAGCTCTTCGACGTCTCCCTCCCAGCCGCTCGTGTCGTTGTCTACTACTACTAATCGAACAGGTATTGTTGTTTCGCGATTGATTTGTCCGAGGACTGATCCGCAGATGGCTCGCCATGCGCCCTCCCTGAGTGGCAGACCTTGGCTGCGTGGGACTGGGCATTCACGTCCCCGATGGCCGTGTGCACCACATTTGTAGCATTCTCCCGAGCATATTGCGGCTGCCCCCGGCGTAAGTGGGACTGGGCTATTGGCGTTGACCCTCGCGTCTTCGCCGTATTTCGCGATCCATTGTTGTACCTGGTTTTGGTACGCTAGTAGGCCTTGTGGGGTGTTGGGGTGCTGGGGGAGCTCGTTGATGCGTTTGCGCAGAGCATCTTTGTCGGCTTGTGTGGGTAGTGGTCGATTGTTTGTGACTGCTCGTTGGGGCTGGTATCCCCACTGTATGTTCCCTCTGCCTCCGCTGGTGGTTGTAAATGGGTCACCCGAAGTAGACCTGGATGTGGCCGTGGTGGCTTTGGTGTGGATGGATTGGATGGTGGGTGTTATTAAGGACGTTCGCGACAGTTGTGACCGGATGCCGGCGGTAGGTGACGCCTCGAGTTGGCGTATACGTCGTGAGAGGTCTAGTCTTTCTTCGGCCTTCTTTCTCAGCCTTTCGGCGCCGTCTTTGATATGTTCTAGATCGATTTCCCGGACCGCCTTCGTGAAAGCCTCCCAGTCCGTGTGTGTCGAGCCGACTTTTTGCTTGATGAGGTCAGGGAGTTGTTTGCGGACTTGGTTGATGTACGTTGTGTTCTTGTCGACCTTCGCTCCGATTGCCAGGCGAAGTGCCTTCTCCGCCCAGTCGATGTGTGTCCATACGTTGAGTCCTCCCACGTCTACCTTCTTCCCGAGATCCTCCTCCTTCAGCCGTAGCCCGAGTAGTTCGTCCTCGTATTCCACCTCCGTCTTCTTCACTTGTTTTATTTTTGGCCATCGTTTAGCGAATGCGTCCTTCAACTTAGGCCAAGTTGCCTTATCCGCGGCGTCAAGCTCGTCAAGCCAGTCGTCTGCGGGGCTCGATGCGTGTAGGTAATTTTCGAATGCGTCTAGTTTAGCTTTGTCGTCGTCCCCGCGTGTGTCCCTAAGGAATGCGCGCATAAAGTCCTGTGCGTTCTCTCCCGCGCGGCCGTCGCCCCAGAATGGCTCTACGGTTGAAGACGTCATTCCCTTTCGACGTGTGTTTATTGGGGCGGTTACTGTGATTGTGGGGGTGGTTGTCGTGTTCTGTTGGGGCAATGGTAGTTCGGGTTCGTTTTGGGGTGGGGGTGAAGTTGCGGGTGTGTATCTCGAGCGGCTTCCGAATCCGAATGAGTCCCGGGAATGGGATCTTGATGATGTGCTCGACCGCGTTACTGAAGATTCTGTAGACGGTGTGGAGGGTTCCGTGTTGGTGCTGTATGGGACAAAGCAGCCGTTTACTCGCGGTCGTACTCTGGGTGCCAGTGTGTGTAGTTTCCTCGAAGTCGCGTTTGCTGAGTGACTCGTGTTTGGTGGACTCGTTGGGCTAGACTTTGTGCTCGGTTGTGACGTGTATGATGAATGACTTATTTGTGGTGATGCTCGCGTGTGGGACTTGTGTTTTATGGAAGCTTCTGTGGTGCTCGTGTTGGATGACAACTTGGGGAACTTGTACTAGAGTCTAGGGCTGGATGTGTGTTCGAATCGTGCTCTCATCACCAGGTGGAGTGGGTACCACTATGGATGTGTATAGTCTCGACGTGCTGTGTCTACTCTAGATCTGCTAAGTCATCCTGAACCTCACGTGACATGCTGACTAAGCATGTCAGGCCCCACTACTACAACGGCACACGCTTTCCGTCGTCTATCGGGTCTCCACTTGATGTTCGACGCGCGGGTGGCGCTCCATGTTGGAGGCGGCCGTTGGGGCTGTTTCTGGGCTCTCCAGGCGCGGTTTTTCTTTCGGGATACGTGGGGCGTGGGCTTCCGAGTGCGTTGGGGTCATAAAACAAGTGTGGGGGGGACGGATTAGTGAAATAAATCGAAGGGGCGAAGGGGCGGGGATGTTGAACCCCGTGTGACATCGGCGTGACGGCGTGACAAAGTAACAAAGCTGCCGAGTTTTGCAGCCCAAGAGGCGCAACTGGGACTAAACAAGAAAATTGAGGGGTGGAAGACATCGGGAAGGACATAGACAATAGCTGAGAAGTGCAAATAGCTGAGAATGCTGCCGAGAACTGGCGCAAGAGGCTGAGCCACTCAATGAAGGTGGCAAAACTGCTGGAAAGGGAGCTAAAACCTGTTGAATGCCTCGCGGTGGGCTCCAAAATGATACACTGAGGGGATCTCTAAGTGTGGGGTGCGAGGTACGATCCAAGGGAGGTCTCGAGCTCTCGAAAATGAGGTGAAAGGAGAGAGAATCTGATCTATTTGTACTTATTAGTAATATAAGTACATAATGGAAACTAAGTGGTAAAAGGTGTAAAATATAAGAATCGGACCTCAGAGATACATGATGCGTATCAGCGTTTCGAGGTGGATTCGGAGGCCATGTGAGTTGTATTCTTTACAACATACTTGAACTTTTCAACAGCACCCACACCTCTATACACGATAGAATCATCCTCCTTGATCGAAAGATTTGCACAGAGGTCACATTGTGCAGGGACCTCCTCCTTAGTGACTTCTCCTCATTTTCCCACTGGGAACATTCTTATCTTTCAGAGTTTGGTACCAGATTCCTCACATCCTCTCAGTCCACCCAATGAGACTCTCAGTCCACCCAATGAGACTCCCAGACCCCCTCAAACAGGCACAACTGTACCTGCAATAACACTAAAAAGAAGATGGAGTCTTGCTAACATTTCAATGATGGTATCTGCCCTTCAATGTCCTCCCAGTGTCACTCATATGCCATCAGGCAGACCACATGTTCACCTCCTGCAACAACATGCAAACCTGACATGTTCTACTCCTGCCCACGTTATTTCCACAATTTTCTGTGGTCCAACCTTGACACTGGCACTTACCCTTCTGCCCTCACAACAGAATCAGATCCTCCTCTTTCTCAGCCTCCCTCCTCCAAATACACTGGCAAGCTCATCCACACAATCTCTCAGAACTCACATCTCTTCAAGATCATCACCCCAATTCATGTCTCTGCCTTTGCTCATCTCCTGGTCACCCACCCCAACAGGCCTTTTGTTTCCTCTGTCATCACTGGCCTCCACCAAGGCTTCTGGCCCTGGTCCATATGGGACCCTTCCTATCCTTCCACCCATGATGCTTCCCTGAGGCCACCAAAAACTGACAAGGAACATGACTTCATTTGTGCACAATCTGACAAGGAAATCTCACTAGGATGTTTCTTGCAGTCATTCAGTCAAGAGCTACTTCCTGGTATGTACAGTATGCCCGTGCACACGGTGCCAAAACCCTGCTCCATGAATCTGAGGCTTGTTGTTGACCACAGCACCAGCACTCACTCCTTGAACTCCCTCATCCCTTGCTCTGCCATCATCAGTTCCCACTTGGACAATATGAAATACTGCATGGTTTGACATGGTTATAAAGGGAAAGTTGTACTATTTTCTAAGGGCTATCAGCTCCTGTAATTACATTATTTAGTGTATGATGAGTGGTGGATGGAATAAGAGGTAAAGTAGTATTTTTTGACATCCAATATGATATTGTAAGATTATGGCACCAGAAGAGCCCCTATGAACAGAGAAAGTTGTTCAGTTTTTCAAGGGCTAGAAGCTCATATACTGTATTTTTGTCCTTTGATCCCATCATTATGATTCTTGTGGTATTTCAAGCCCAATACAGGCAATGCTAGTACAGATGTCATATCAAATCAAAGGACAAAAATGAAGAAAAATATGGTATATGAGCTTCTAGCCCTTGAAAAACTGAACAACTTTCTCTGTTCATAGGGGCTCTTTTGGTGCCATAATCTTACAATATCATATTGGGTGTCAAAAAATACTACTTTACCTCCTCATCAGTAAATTCACAAGACCTTTTTTAACATCTTTCAGCTCTTGTACTTTTTTGCTACTTTTTTATCTACTTTTTCATTCACTTGAACAAGATTTTTATCTTTATCAACTTGAATTTTTGAACTTATAAAAAAATAATTTAAAGTCATTGAATTTTTTTTTTAAATAATCCCCTTCCCTCTCTATAGTATGGAGAATCTATAATAGTAGTAGAGCTAGTGTTTATTACTATTAATTATTAATGTCCATTATGTGTTTTGAAACTTTTTATATCTGCTTGTAAAGCTCTTAAAGCACTTTGTAGCACTTTGACCTGTTGTTCAGCTTGACAGCCTTGACATCTTGCACATCTTTTACAGCTTTTGCTGTCTATGTCAACTTTACTCTTCAACTGCTTTTTTTCAACACTTTTATATCTGCTTGTATAAGCACTTGGACCTATTTCACTACTTGATAACTTTTACAGCTTTTACTTTTTATATATTCCATTTGCCTTTTTCTTTCTTTTTTTCACCTTTCGTGTCCTTACTACTTTTCTCCCTTTTTTATTTCCTTAATACTTTTTAGTAGTTCAGTATAGATGATTATATAATATACACATTGGAAAACGTCGAAAAACGCTAAGTTCACAGTTTGGTTTTATTTGTCCATGGTTCGTTTCAAACCACAAGGTGAGCCGCTCACCTCTTTAAACAACCACCCTACCACCTCCTTCAGGGCCCAACGGCAGCGGCGCAACAGCTACGGTACCATCACCACCAGTGGTGGCAGTGGCAGCGATGCAAGAATGGTAACACCACCACCACCACCACCACCATCAGCGGCAGCGACGGCGATGGCGCAACGGCGGCATTAACACCACCACCACCACCACCATCAACAGTGGCAATGGGACGCAACGAAGGCATCACCAGCACCAGCAGCGACGGCGATGCAACGGTACGGCGGCAACACCACCAGCGGCGGGGCGCAACGGCGGCGACGGGGATGTACCACCACCACCACCACCACCACCACCACCGGCAGCGACGTAACGGCGGCAACATCACTAGCGGCAGTGACAGGGACGCAATGCGGCGTCACCACCAGCGACGGCGGCAATGCAACAGTGGGGACGCAACGCGACATCACCACCAACAACAGCGGCGACGGGGACACAACGGCAGCATCACCGCCACCATTGTCACCACTACTACGGCCACCAATGGCGGCGACGTCACACCACTGGTGGCGACGGGGACGCAATGGCGGCATCACCACCACCGACGGCAGCGCCCTTGGTCGCTCCCTTTCTACTTGCCCTTCCTCTTCCTCTACCCCTTTATTCTTTTCTTCAGGCAGCCTTTCTTATGATACAATAGAACTGTAGATAATAAATGAAAATTGCTGCTTTATTTTAATCTTTTGCCAGTGTTCTGAAGTAGCAACAAGCTGAACAACTAAGAAAAAGCATACTTTTTTGATTGCTTTTCCAGCTTTTTACTCTTTTCCCGAAGTTTTTAACTGCTACATAAAAGGTAATATTCACTAATCTACTTTCAACCCTTTCGAACACTTTTCTGCAGCTTCCACAAGAGAAAACACCTTTCCCAAGTCCAGCCACCTTTTCCAAGAAACCCCACCTGGCTTTTAAAAGGTGAATCTCTTGGCCTCTTATCGAACTTTAACCTCTTGAAAAAGTGTTTAAAGGTGCGAAAAAAGGTCATGTGTATTTACTGATGCTATTCCATCCACCACTCATCATACACTAATTACAGGAGCCAATGGCCCTTAGAAAAGTACAACTTTCCCTCTATAACCATGTCAATTCATGCAGTATTTCATGAGATACAAGATTGAGCACAGAAAATTTGTCTCAAGTCCATAATACTCCATATCACTCAATTGGTTCAAATTTTTCAACAGGTGTTGTCATTTACACAAATGGCTGTAAGTGCTGGGCCAAGAATGAGGTGAATTCATAATGGTCATCAGTACACTGTGATGTCTAGAAGTTCTCAGCATCTCGACGCTTCTTAAACACAAGTTTTGCCTTCATATCAGGAAGTGTTGTCCCGCTCATATGAATATTCTTCGGTCGCTCCTTCACGCCCAAAGGAAAAGAAATGTCATAGTTGAGGAGAATGTGCGCCAATATCACCTTGAGTTCCATCTGGTGCCAATCCACTGGTAAGAAAACCAGTCACTTCACGATTGGCCAATAGACTTACCGAGACAAAAAATCGCCCAGGGCTTGAAAAACATTGTGAACACCACTTTTGTTGGGTATTTTCTCAGCCACTCACCAAGCATGTTTTCCTCCCCCAAATCCCAGGTACTGAGATCAATTTCACAAAAAAAAAAGGACGCAATGTCAATGGTGAAACTGCTTGTGTGAGCAAGTTCTGGCCGGAAACTCACATCCCTGTCTGCAGTGGAAAATGCCTGTTTTGCATCGGTCACATCTCGCAGTTGTTCGCGGAACTTTGAGAAACGGTAAGGATCAAATACACCCGGGTTCGGATATAATTTTGGATCCAAGTGGACGCCGTACAAATCCCCAGAGACCATGTAACCTGCTGGAATCGCCGAGCCATCTGGGAGTCTTGCCTCTCTGGTGGTCATACGTTGAAGCCCAACTGTCCTGATTCATGCATACACACTCGGGATTGCAGAAAGCCCAACTCACGCTTCCCCAGACCATAATAACGTCCTACCTCCCTCAAGAGGCTGTCTAGCTTGTGGAAGCGAGCAATCGAGGCCTTATTCCAACCATCTTCCGTAAGGATTGCTTGAGATACTTGGCTTCTGAATTCCTCCAATTGCGCCTCCGGGTATGTGGCAAGCTCATATAGAGCATGGGTGAGATACAACGAGCTGATGAATGTCAGGTTATTAGTTAGTCATCATATGGTATATATATATGCACGAACGACGAGTGGATGCTTGCAAATTCTAGTGTTAACAACCGCAAGGCTATCATCATAGGGTTGGCAATTTCATCCGGCGGAGCAGACCGCACCATATACTCAAGTGCAGTCGACTAGTGACAAGAAATCAGCGACAAACGCAGTGATTGAAGAAAGAATTTACAGGTTCAGTTCCCATCTCGTTCATGTTCCGAATACACTCCTTCACGACAGGTAGAATGAAAGCTAAAGCTTCCTTCTTGCTCCCGAAAATAGAAGATGCTACGAAATAGACTGCGCTGGAGGAAGTAAATGTCACCAAAAGAAAATGCATCCAGAAAACATCTAACTTACTCGCGGAAAGCAGCTGGAAAGTAAGCCAGTCCGGTAGCATAAAATACTACTTTCACGGCGAAACCAATCATTGCAGCTGCGAACTTGGGGTTACGGCATAACTCCTTGCCCACCAGCATACGGTTACTTATCCGAGCTATTAACTGCGTCATCGTTTCAAACACTGGAATAGCGATAGAATCTGCAGATAGTCAACATCAAAGACTAGAGTGGACAAACGAGGCGGCGTACCTGACTCCGTTCTAAGATTCAGAGTTTCTTGGAAAGCTTCTGTTGTCTCCTCGACTATTTCCGGAATAACCATAGCAAATGCTCGGGGAATATCCGTCCGTACAACGGCTAATTCGTAACGGTTGTCTTCAGGGATTTTGCCAAATGTTTGGGGCATTGACATGATCTACCTCACGCTGGATAGTAAAACTCTCCAGCGGAAACAATGGACAGTCACTTACTTCGCATATAGCAGCATGTTGATTGAACTGTGTTTGTATTTGAGATCAGTGGAGCGAATAAAACCAACTAGGCTGGACGCTTACGACTGCATCTTCGTTACGCAGCACTTGTACATTCTCGTGCCCAACAACAACACCAATTCCGGGAAGAAAAAAGGGACGCCCAGAGAACTTAGCGCGAGCCTCATCGAGTACCTCCACCGGGTGATAAAAAAAGCGAAACATTGTCCAGACACGCCCAAAGATAGTTGGAGGGCCAAGCTGGGGCAATCGAACACGAGAGAGATGTTGATACCAGATAAATAAGAGGAAGAACACGACGCCAATGAAAGCGCCAACAATCTGCGTGAGGGTCGCTGTACCTTGAGCCATCGAAGTGCAAGTGGTATCGCCGAGAGAAGGAGGTCGACTACTGGGTTGATCGATTATTTAATCATACGAAATGCAACTTCCAAATCGGGTAGACGCCATGGCGTCAATGGCGTGACCACCGAAAATGATAGTCTCGGTCATGGCCTGGCAGCGAGTGTCAGAGCTGGGGGATACTGAAATTAATCGAGAAGTAAGAGCCGCAAACGACGAGGCAGGAGAACCCACCTTTACCCCATCACCGACCACAAACGCCATCCAGGTGCCCAGGAGGAGCATCGGGATGAAACCACGAAGCAGTTGTTCTTCTCGCCTCACCAACTTGGGCCCACCTCAACGTGCTTCCTCACCGTTTTCGACCGCCGGCACATTTTAACTGCAGAAATGGCGAGAGGACACTGGCACGACCTTGTCATTCTCACTCCACCAATCTATTCCCAACACCTTCGTCCACTTCCTCGCCGGCCCCGTTCTCGTGACATTTTCGACCAATGACGCAGGGGCAGACAACCGAAATGACAGGGCGTGATACCCTCGTCGTTCTTACCCTGCCAACACTCGCCTCTCTCCCTCGACTGCTTCCTTGCTAACGCTGTACCTTTTTGCATGGCGATTTTGACCATTCTATAGGGCTTTTGGTAAATGGTTTGGGGTGGAGATACAGGCTCCATTTTCTCAAGGGGTCACCAATACCTGTAGATCACTGGCAATTCCCGCTGCAGGGCGTGGTTCAGCACTTTTACAGGCAAATCGGATTCGGACGGCGAATATCTTGGCGTGAATTCGCCGCGGTGGCAATCACCCATCGGCAGAGTTCTGTTTGTGAACTCACAGTCATCCCGGATGACTGCCAGTAACATTCGCTCCGAGACGATCATGGAAGAGAAGGTTTCCATCTAGATACCTGTGGCATCGATCGGCCCAACCCGATGGCTTGCACCGGTGAGAATATTATTATATGTGCAAAGTAATGAATCGAAGTACATTACGCGTCATGGCTCAGAGCAAAAACTACTAAGTAAGCATATTGGTGAAAGCTACCGGAAACGAAGCTATGACTGCAAGTTGCGAAACATGATATTCACCCAATAAATCGATCACTTCAAGACTCCCCAAACAAAGGTTTGTCTTCGAACTTGGAACTCGGTTCTCGGATACCAAACGCCTGGCCAAAGTCCATTTCGGGGTTCCCAGAGTTGTCCATGGACATGCCCGTCCGGTCTGCCGATGGCTTGCAACGGATATAGTTGAAGAAAAAAAGTAGAGATCCAATGATTTCTTTGCCAAAGTCCCCTAGAAGTTACATGAATATTATTGAGCACGGTGTATCTGCCAAGACTTACAGAAGTTGATACTGTTGATTTCAGAAAAAAAGTTCGACTTCGGTTGAAGGACGGTACGGAGTTCAGGGGACCCACCTATCCCATAGAGGACGCCACACGCTCGTTGCAGGCGCTCCCTCCTCTTGGTATTCTTTCGATGGGTAGGCCCACATCATCAGACTGGCAAACAAGACCATCTAGAGAAAGCGAAGATAAGATGACATTTTATAAGTTGCATTGGGAAAAGCATACCTCGATACATATAGTAAGGGCATTCAGGCCGTCTGCAATGTTAGTAGCCGTCCAATACTGCGTGGCTAGGCAAACGAATTGTTTATTAATAACTAATCAAGGGCGCTTCGGGATTAAGTGAAGTCACCATGGATCACTCTTCTGCTTTCCAATGCGCTGAACTGCAAGACAGGACAAAAAGAATCAAGGACGGATGTTATCAGTCAACAGTATCGCGCGTCATATCAAACACAACACCCACAACGAACGATTGGTAGAATGTGAACATGACAATGAGTTTGATGGTGAGAAACTTGGCGAGCGGACGACGACCGACAAGTTCGTCTTTGGTCAGCCCGTAGAAAAGCAAAAGACCATATAAAGCCACGCTAAAATAAAGGGAACAGTCAAAAAAAAGTGTATACAACACGATTATGATGAGTATCCGCTCACCTGATCGAGACAAAATCGATTACTTCCAAATATACGTTAGCGAAATGAACGTTGAAGGGACTTGCTTCGCAAAGAAGGCCAAACGCCTGGGTGATGATACCTGCGATTGATGCAGCTAGGACAAGAAACAAGAGAATGAGAATAACTTTGGCCAAACAATGAAGACTCACCGGGCCGAACGATAACATATTGGAGGATGGACCACTTTTCCACACAAAGTCGTGAAGGTATTCAAGGACAGAATACGTTAGGAGTAGTCATGGATAACTTACTTTAACCGTATACATGAAATGGGGCTATACAAGGGGTAGGCATGACAAAGCTGAACCACAATCATGAAAAAAAATAGCCCAATTACCTTTGTGGGACTATAATGCCAACAACAAAACTGGTTTACAAACTGTGAGTGGAAAAGAAGAAAAGAGAGAGAAAAGAGGACACACGGGTATTGGTAAAGTTTGCTCGCCTTTCCGGGCCATAGCACTTTCCGCAGCATGGTCGGATGCTGTGGTTGCTACAAACTCGACCAGTAGGAGACTACAAACATTGATAAGCACCATTCAATCAATATCAAAACCAATTAACCTACAAGAATGCACTGATAGTTACTGCCTTTAAATGAAGCAGTTAAAAGCAGAAGTTTCGGGAGGAAGAAAGGTTAGGACCTCATAAGCTAGCAATCACGCAAGTAAGACAGAGGGACACGGATTAATGTCATGGTGAACGCACCAACTTCCACAAGAGAGTAATATGTATAACTGCGGAAGAAACGATAGGAGAAGAACGATATTATGGCGTAAACTGGCGGCATGTACAATATCCGCAGGCTAGACGAAAGATAAACGAATTCCACAGCATAAACAGCTAGAACAGAATGCGGCGAACATTTGTCGTTGTTCTCTCGGCTTTCTATAACTCCTACCCTCGGAACCAAACCCCATGAACACATACTTTTTTTATTTCGATGGTAGTTACATACCGACAATGCCGCACAACACTAACAATAGAAATGAGCACCGTCTTGAATTCCAGACGCACTTCATTCAGTACATGTGTTAGGAAATCCAAGGTGGAAAAAAGCCCACCACAGCTGCACATGAACCAGCGATTATCCATCCTATACGATGGCCATCCAGGTGACGAAATCCTTGGGAATTCCAGAATGAGGACTGATCAATTTGCTGGGCATTGGTAGATGGACAAGTCGCCATTCCGGCTTGCCCGAGGATCCGGAACGACAGCTGAGTTGAACGTGATCTCCGCGAGGCGGTGTTGCAGAATTGCCATTTGCGAGCACTGCAGGTCGAAACCGCGTTTTATGGCATCACGTCAACTAGTCATGTCCCTCGTACAACTTTCTTAGAAGTTAGGAGACTCGAATATCGATCCGACCAGTGTCATCACGTCCAAGCATCCCTCGAGAAATGGGATACAGAAGAAAGATTACCCTTTGCAGGGATTATGTTTCTATGCTCGAGGCCTCCGATTTCATTACACCGACGATGGCAGCGCGGGAGAATTTTCCGTACCTCCCTCAGTCGGCCGATTTGTCGAGTTGACTTCGAACGTCACGGTACAGTAACGAGACTCATTTCTGCTCTCATCACTTCAAGATTGTATGTAAGAAAATTTCCACGTAACCACTTTGCGCCGTCGAGGAGCAACCAATAAACACTGCGAGCATAAAAAACAATTACAATGAATGACCAATTAAAACGATTGTGGACGGTGGACGAGAGCCAGGGTATATATAACCTTGATGAGATGATATGACTTCGTAATATGGTTCCATGACTTAAATGCCGATAGCCCCTCTGATAGAATTTAGCAGAATGTCGTTGAAATCACCAGCAACATGCCACATAGCAAAGCCTTTGAGCCCTGATTGCGTGATGAGGTGACCCTTCGCGGCTGAGGAGAGACATCGGAACTTGAACAGAATATATACATGGAGGTGAATCTTACCAAACGACTGCGCGTCATCAAAGGACACCATTACTTGGGTCTTGGGGTTGTAGATGTAAGGCTATAAAAGGTCGGGAATTTAGGAGCCAGAACGAGCCAAGATGTGAAAGACGTACCGTCTGACTGCAGGAATCGAATCGATGAAGGATGCCAGGTGCAGTCGTTCCCTGCTGATTCAGGAATCCGCCTTTGATCAGACCCCAAAAGTTGAATATTCCACCAATCGGCGTCGGATTGCCACATTGGTCGATCCCGGCGGTTGCGTCCCAGCTGTCCCCGTTCGGTTGCTTGGAAGGATCGAAGGGAGGGTATGGTGCGAGCGTGTTCTGCACGATCGCATCATTCTTGTTGACGAAGTAGCTATGCCCGTACGCTGCGACACCTAGCACGATTTTGCTCGCAGGAAATTTAGCAGCCGTCCAAGCCTTGATAGCAGACATGGCTGAGCCATCTTGAACCGTGTAACACGAATCATCAAGAGGAGCATTCGGGCCGACACCTCCGGTTGACCAGGGGCCCCAGATATCGTAGTTCATGATTTCTAGCGAAAAGGAAGAGATTCGCTTGGCATTGGTACAAAGAGAGAGAGAGGAGACATTTATTGCACTCACCGATATAGTCGAGCGCTTTCACAAACGCGCTCGCGTCAGTGAGAGGACTCCCGTTGGGACCAGCAAATGGGGTGACACCCACTGCGGCAGACACGACTATTTTACTTCCGATAGGGTCAGCCCGAAGGAGACGCAGGAACGACAGGAAATTGGCGCTGTCATCGGGAGATATGGTGTTACATCCAATACCTGGTCGATTGGGATATTCCCAACTAAAAGCCAGATGTGTTAGAATATCTGGTCCCACGCCGGCAATATTCATCACGTACTCGAAATCAATCCCGTCAAGCTGGTATTTGGTGACCAACGCGGTGACTGCGGTGACAAATTCACTCCTGTTAGCCGCTGAGCCTACCGCAGAAGAGAAGTATCCTGATCCCGTCCAACCTCCGATGGCGAGTGAGGCTTTCACATTCTGGGAAATGCCGCAAAGATAAGTATGCGACCTGTTCCACACAAGTGTAGAGAATCCTCACATTTTGGTGAGCAACTGATACGAAGTGCGGAAGTAGCGTTAAATCCTCGGACGTGAGAGATATTACAGCCGGATTAGGTGTCGTGACTCTACATCGTCCGTTAGCTACTTGTACTGGGCAAAAGAAATACGGAATGACAAACGCAAAAGCGTATTTGACTTCGTTGTATCCCGTCCAGGGAATGTTCTCTGGAGGAAAGTCTTGTCCATGCCAGGCAGGATACCAAGTTGTGGCAAGTGGTTTCGTTTGAGCAGTGGTAGAATCCAACCAGAGGAAAGGCAGTACGACCAACACCGATAGAGACAATGAGTACCGCAACATGTTTTCAATATGAAGAAGGTCGAGATGAAATGAGTGAAGGGTGTTTTTTGACGTATGGAAAGAGTGTAGTATTTCGTTTGCCCAGCCAAAGGAGGGTTGTTTTCGGGTTTTCGAGATTTCAGAGGACGGCTAGTCTCCCACAGACAGATCAATGTGTCTGGTTGAGGCTGACTCCGAAAGGAAAACAAACCCAAAAATACGGAATAAAAGGGGTAATAATTGTGTGCCTTGATATTCGGCTAATGTCATAATGACTTTTCATTTTCAAGAGTCGGAAAACAACCTTCCTATGTATCAGGAGTTTGAGTGATCTAGCAGGAATGTTGTTTAACAAACTTGCTCACTAAGTAAGTCATCGTATACCTGATCGAAGGACCGCTCGCCAGATGTTTTTTGAAGTAGGAGAATGCGATGAGGAAGAAAAATATCATCGTGTAGCCAGGTTGTCTGTACACCGCGACTTGCGCGTTGACTGCAAAAGACAACCGCCGATATTTGGCACACCAGTCGGAAGCCGGCATGAAAAGGTTGAGCAGGCCTACAATGTCACGGCAATCCGATAACGCTGCAGTGGACCCTGCAGTACGCTGCCAGGCGTAGTAACCACGAAGCTATGTGTGTCTTCTGGTCACGACTCTTCGGCATCCCGATGCTAAGAACCATTACTAACTTGAAAGTCCGGCAAGCATCACAAATTTCCAGGATTTGATACAGTCCGGGTCGCTGCGGATGAAGCATGCATCACGAAGAGTAAACCATTGGGGTATCATGGCGTGACGGAAACGAGGAATTCTACCAGAGTGCGCGATTGTACTTTGTACTCAGTTGAGACGGTTACATGGACCTTTACGTTCACTTCTACATCTTTTCTACTTATACAAGTCAACATGCCCTCTTCCGAGAAGATTTTCGCTGACCAGTCCTCTTTACTTTGATCTCTTGTATATCTTATCCAAGAAACTCGTAAACACCTCCCTCCGCAGGACTCCTTCCCCCTCCGCCTCAGGAATTTTCTCGATGATGCTCCTGATCTGCGTCACAACGCCGTCCTCGTACTCCTTATATTTCCCATGTAGATCGATTTCATTGTATACTTCCTTCACCTTTGCCTCCTTTGAACCATCTTTCCTGCCGTAATTCTCGTAAAGCACCGCACGTTGCGCCGGTGATGCGATCTTGAGCGCCGTGTTGATGCACCACGAGCACTTGTTATCAATAATGTCTGTGCCGATCTTGCCCAGAGTCTCCGGGTCAGCGTGGTAATCGAGAAAGTCGTCCTGGACCTGGAAATACTTGCCCAAGGGGAGGAGGATCGAAAGCGCGATCTCATAGGGGCGTTGCGTGCCTCCCTCTGGTGTGGTATATGATTCGGGGATATTGCACATGTACATGGCCAGTGCAACGGGAAGATAGAAAGAGTAGTATGCGGTTTTGAATATTACGATGAGGTTATGTCTGCAGGTCCAGTATTAGCTTTTAGTCTTATACGACGGGAGAAAATTTTCACTTTTCTAGAGAGAACTTGTCGAGATCGACCTCATCTTCAGGGGCGGTTATGAGGTCGATGAGTTGTCCCATCTCGGTTTGATACGTCGTCTGCCATGAGAAGGTTCTCAGCACGATAACGATAATAATTTTTTAAACAGGGCAGAAAGCCATGAGCTGCAGCAACTTCGTGCGTACCTCGTGGAACACCTCCAACAAATCAACGTAATATTTCTCTCCACGGAAATGGCTCTTCAGGAGATGGTAGATGGCTGATTCGAGCATGAAGGAATCGTTGATAGCAATATTGCCAACATGTTCAACCCGGAACCAGCAGGGTTGGCTGCGCCGTGTGATCGATTGGTCCATGATGTCGTCGGCCACAAGGAAAAAAGCTTGCAGCTGCAGGAACGTCAGAGCCCGTCAGATTCCAAGGAATGATGTCTTGGGGAGAAAATCCAGGGTAGCACACACACCAGTTCCACACACCAGCCCAGGATGGCCGCCTTGAGATATTCATCATCGTCGAGCTTGCGGCCTTTCAGTATCTCTACCGAATCCACCACGGACATCCCGCGGTTGAGCTTCCCGCCCGGGACATTGTAGTCCAAGTTCTGGAGCCCACCAGAATTGTATAGACAAGTTTAGCAATACATGGAGACAGAGAAGCTCGATGAAGTTCCGTGTCACTCACGCGTCGGTACCACTCAGCAGCATCGTCAGGCATTCCCTGCTGCTTGAAGTGCTGGAAGAGCTCCTCCCGGATGAGCGTGAACACATGCTCGAATTTTTGGCGTCTAATGGCTTTGTCGCTCTGGGCTGACATCGCTGACAAGTTTGCAAGGTGGGGGGGGAGAGTTGTGAAATGGAGATAAGGCGAGTGAGCTGGCTCCTCCGCTTTTATTGTCTCGTCTCAATGATCAATCTTACCAATAAATCCAAATGCGAATTACAATGACAGCTTTTGACAATACCACTGCTCACTGGATAAAACATGGAGATTCTAATTCGTTTACATGTGTCACTGTGACATATAGTGGAAGAATGAGCAATAGATTATGAGCAGGGTAGCATTGCATTTGATCGATGTAGCCGACAGTCTCCGATGCCGGCGGGCTTGGGCGGGCTTGGAGTTGTCGGAGTTCGATCAGATAAGACGAGCGTCCGTTTCATCATGTCCAAGTTCATTGAAGGCCTTGGAAAGTTGGCGGGGGTCTTGACAGACGAAGACCGTCTCCACAGTTTAGCAGACAAAGGCTTCAAGCACGCCCGCGACGAGGTGATAGGTAAGATTGGACTCATACAACTCAGATCCTTTGTTTACCAGCGAGTGCACACAGGAATTCTCCATCCGAATCGTGAGTTATCTGTGGCAAATCCCTCTCAAGGCTTGTCTGTGCGAACATTGTATTATCAGGCCGGCATGACGATCCTATCGAGAAAGCGCACGACAAAGTGAGAGAGGAGATCAATGCTAGCCATCGCTTCAACAGCTTCGCAGCCGACAGATCAGACAATTTTGTCAAGTGGTATGTGTAACTTACTTGTCAGATAATCACAGTGTTCAGGGCCATATAGGCACATCGATGGCCATGATTATCTGTGGGCTGTTTCGGAGATGCTCGACAAGGCTAAGGAGGCCATTTTCATTCTGGTATCAGACTTTGGATATCTTACCCAAAATCCTGGTTAATTGGATTTCACAGGACTGGTGGCTTACACCTGAGCTTCATCTTCGCCGACCGCCCGCCTATTATCCAGAGTGGAGGCTGGACAGGCTACTGAAACGCAAGGCAGAACAAGGTGTAAGAATCCATGTGGTCGTGTATAAAGAGGTCCGGCTTTTGTCCTTGACGTCTTGGCTGTCTCTTATCTTCAATCCAGGTTACTCAAACGATGACAATGAGCTCAAATCACACCAAAGTATTTACTACCGTCGGTATTTAGTCAACAATGTTCGATGATGTTCTTTTCAGAAAGCTCTGGAAGCGCTTCATCCCAACATCGCATGTATGCGACATCCTGACCACATCGGAACCAAGGGTTTGTCCAATCGATATATTCTCCTACATCCGTTCCTCAACGGGCTGTTTTGTCTATAGATCGTGTAGAGTTTTGGTCTCACCACGAGAAGGTATATGATCTTGACAAGAGACACTCTGCCGCTGACGTATCATTCCATCTAGGTTGTTGTGGTCGACAATCACTATGCTTGCATTGGCGGTCTCGACCTCTGCTTCGGTCGCTGGGACACCCACACCCACCCCCTCGCAGACGCGCATCCTACGCAGTTCTCTCGTACCTTATTTCCTGGCCAAGTGAAAAAAAATTAAAACTCGGTCATAACATGTTTGATTAACCCAGAATTCGTTCAGGACTACAATAATGCCCGCATTATGGATTTCCGTAATGTTCCTGAATTCGGTATCAATGACCTTCCAATTTTAGAGAGCGCAAGAATGCCTTGGCACGATGTGCGCATTTGATGCTTCCAATTTTGCTTCATTTGATAACTTACTTTGTCCACAAGGTGCACATGTCGCTTACCGGACCCGTTGTTCTGGACATTGTCCAGCACTTTACGGAGCGCTGGAATGAGGTCAAGAAGCGCAAGGCAAGTTCTTGTCTTCTAGAGAGGAATATTTGAATATAATGACATTCTGCATGACAGTACAAAGACGATTCGTAAGTTAGCTCTAATTCGTCTATCCCGGGAGTTGAATACAAGACTGCTTAATGCCCAGGCGCTACGATTGGCTTGCGTTACCACATGACGTGAGACTCGCCCCCAATGAAGCCGTAGTTCGTAAGTGCATAGATGTCGTTTGCCTTGTATCTCATGTTGACTGATGGTGGCAATAAGGTCACCCGTACCGTGAATTGTGGCATGAGATTGGCCGACAATACAGCCAACCCTTCCAAGTACATCACGGTCAAACACCGAGTCCGCAATACCATCGGCCTACTTCTTCCCCCTGTCGTGTGCAGGTTGTTCGAAGCGTTTCAGATTGGAGCCACGGCGTTTTGACGGAACACAGCATCCAAAATGCATGTGAGTTACCGTTCAGAGATGGGACGGTTTTGTGCTATGGGTTTAATCTGTAACACAGATTGCCAGATGATCCTAGAGGCTATGCACTTTATTTATATCGGTATGTCTGACACTCGTGTAGAAACGTCATTAATATGCTCATTCTTCGCCTGGTATGGCATCCTAGAGAACCAGTTCTTGTAAGTATCCCAGTCATTGAATTGCACTCCTTGCGCCAACAACTTTGTCATAAGTATCTCCGCCACCAAAGAAGGGGGCCCAGTGAAGAACCAAATTGCCGCCGCTCTGGTGCGACGGATTCTCCAAGCTGCTAAAAATGGAGAGAAGTTCAAGGTGAGAGTTCACGAGGATTCTCGTACCATTGATTAAACCCTCTCTCGAATCAGGTGATCGTCGTCATTCCGGAGGTGCCAGGTTTTGCTGGGGACATCAAGGGCGGGACATCTCTAAAGCATATCATGGCGGCCCAATACCGCACCATCAACCGTGGTGGCAGCAGCATATACGAAGAAATTCGCAAAGAGGGCTATGATCCGTACGTCATCCACCTGTTCCCCGATTCAATTTCTATCGTTAAATAGCTGTTACGAACGATAGTTTGGATTTCATCCGTTTCTACCACCTTCGTTCTTATGATAGAATCAACGCTCCTTATCGTAAGCTGACTTTTTTTCTTTTCGGTACTTTGCCATTGACGAAGCCTTTTTGTTCTTAGCTTCGTTCGTATCGCAAATGGAAGCGAGGTCTGGTGTCAAGTTCAACCAAGCGCGGGTGGCGCTTGCCCGCCTATGGTTCGGTGACATGACTGAAAGTGATCAGACCTTGAAGGAGGTCACAATCAAAGTTTTAGAGCCTACAACTGAAACAATAGTGGTAAGCGAGAAGACTCCAGCGAAGACAGAAACCATTCCCTTCCCGCAAACGGAGGCGGAGGCGCGTGCAATAATTGCACGGTTTGAGTCTGGGGCGGTGGGTCTCCGTGGTGATGAAGATGTCGCGGACAGCGTTTCGCAGCACATGCTCAACGATAAGACGGGACTTTGGGACGAGAAATGGCTTGGATCTGAGGAAGAGGAATTAAATGCGTGAGTCATTATTTGCCGCCCTGAATTTCACCCATTCTCTGCTGCTGAATTGCATGCCTGACAGATACGTCTCCGAATTGCTATATATTCATACTAAGTTGATGATTGTTGACGATAAGAGGGTTATTGTGAGTGTCATCTGAGGAATCAGTTGTTGCTCGTGGCTCATCGTTTCGCCTCAGATGGGCTCCGCAAATTTCAATGACCGTAGCCAGAAGGTCTGATCGGGTTGTCCCTCCTGAATGGGTTGACAGACTTACCGTAATTTTCAGGGTGATGGCGATTCAGAGATCGCACTCGTGGTAGAGGATATGGAGGGGATACGCACCACCATGAATGGAAACCCGTATATAGCTTCTCGCTTCGCTGCGTCTTTACGCCGGAAGCTTTTCAGAGGTAATGGGCGTGTGATACTGTTGTTTGTTAACGTCACTAATCAATCGCACATTGGGTAGAACATCTTGGCCTTATCCCACCGCAAATGTGTCAGGAGTACAATGAACCTGTCACGGGGTTTATGAGAGCTGCTCCGGTCCCCAATCCAGATGAGACTGGCCTTCCGGAAGACTACGCTGTGGCTGACCCTCTTGCGGATTCGACACTCAATCTTTGGAACGACACGGCTAGGAAGAACCGCGAGATATTCACGGAGATCTTCCGCCCTGTTCCGACGAACCTTATAAGAGATTGGCCTGCTTACGATGTATGTTATACTTCTTGTGGTCTCCCGAACTAACTGACCTCCGTCCTTTTGTCCAGAATTACGTGCCCAAGGTGAAGACGGGGCACGTCGTGCCTGGTATCCCTCTTGCGCGTGTCAAGGACCGCCTCTCCCAAGTCAAAGGATCGCTTGTGGAATGTCCTCTGGTAAGTGCAGATATATAGTGATATTTGTTGATTGCTGCTTGCCTGTGACAAGTTTTGCTGATTTTCTCGTGTCTAACCTAACCTAGGACTTCTTGATCGACAATAAAGAGTTTGTTGAAGGTCCTGAATGGCATGGGCTGGATCCTACTCTTCCCATTTTCCTCTAGCTCGAACTGATTTATTTAAAAATGTAAAACTACTGTAGTTTTTTTGGATAGCTCGAATGTACAACATTGTAGCAGTGAATTTCAAGAATTTCTAAAATGGCTGTAATTCCTGTCTACATCAGAGGTAGCGCCGATCTAACGACGGCAGTGTACCTTGTGTTTTTATTCTTAGATGACATGAGTCAGGATTGATTGCTTTCCATGATGACGAAAAAGCGCATGAAAATAAATATTCTTAGTAATATGATTCCAAACAGGTTTGCACATTTTGCCGTTTCAAATTTCACGCCCCAGTGACCTTGTTAAACACAAGGTAATAACACTCTCTTGTTCATTTTCCTTCTATTGAGAGCATTATTAGTGCATTATGCATTACAAAGCGAACTGAAGTGCATGCACCTGTCACATAACAAGATGCGAAGAAGGGACATCGCGACTGGTGTTTGTCTTCATGGAGAACATAGTTCGTGGTCTGTGTGTTATAGTTTCATTTATGTAAATACATAAGTTAGTATGTCCTCATACCAGATCGAGATACACACGTTATAGTAGCATTTTTGGTTAGAATCCCCATACCAGCATATCAGAATATCATCAATTTGTGCGAATGTTGTTGTATTGAGTGAGTCTGTCTCTGGACAACAGTTCGGGTTGACAGCATTTGCGAAGAAAGCCTGAAGGAATGACAACAGAAAGAGTGGGTTCATCACCTTCGAGTTGCAGGTAAAAGCGAATACGAGCAGTTTATATCTAGGCTACAAGATAACGTTGGGATCGCAACGATTGCACCTTGATCTGTTGCCCCTTGGCTTTTCCGCGCTCACCCTTCAAGTCACTGCCTGTTGGGACCCTTACGCCACTATCACGGGAATGGGACAAATTATTGTTGCATGACCGCGACCGCGATTTGGGTGAGCAAATAAGACTCGGAGCATGATTACACGTCTTTCTCAAACATTTCCTTCCTTCTGGCAGTTGTCTACCATGGCTCCCAAGCCTTAGGCACCAAAAATAATTGTCCAATTTGTCTCCAAACAAGACACGTCGACCCACCAGTAAATGTCTCCCAGGAGGGACTCGAAACTTGAACTCTCGTGAATAAAATTTCAAGCCAGGTTCGTCTCCTACCATGAGATGTACCTTTGTTGCTACGATGACGAATCAGTCCCGTTTTTATTCCATGTTGTCCTCCCAGATGAAGCAGCGACGCCTGGTGCACCAATCAGGGCCATCTCATCACAATCTCCATGGAGGCTGAGGCCTGAGGTCCTTACGCATCTGACACAGTCAGAAGACATCGTCATCATTCACTGCCCTCCGCAATCCTTATTCAAAGTACTTCCCGCTGCTATCACCATGTTCATGGCAGGTGAGCAAGCTCCAACGCGAATCCTCTCAGGGCCCACGTCCCCCCACCTGCTTGTCTCTACAGGGAAACTGGTTCAGGGGATACCAACGCTTGATTGTGGAACCTCTTCACTGAAACGCACTCTATGATACATGCTTTTGGAACACAAAAGGTGGGCACTTCTGTGTCGAGTAGGAAGCGAACATTGGCCACGGGCGGTCATGATGAACATGTATGTAGCCTTTTCATTATCCGCTTCCTCTCTAAACGAAACTGGAGGTTCCATCGTCAAGTAACGTTAGGGAATGTTTGACAGTTTGGGACAGTGAGGGAAATAACAACTGAAACAGGATGACGTTGAGCATATCATTTGATCGCAATGCCGCACATAGGATCCCACACTGTAAGCTTGTAACTACCCATTCATGCTTATCTTTCAAGGATGGCAGGGTCACCTCGGAGCCTGAGGTTCAAATTGAGCAAGAACGTTGGGAACAACGCTTCTCCGCGAATGGTGCAACGGAAGAACACTGGCAGGATGCCCGTCTCGATGCATTGATCATTGATGAGCAGATCTGCAGCTTAAAGAGACAGCCTAGGGGGCGCCTGGGAAGGACAACGGTGTCGGTAGTTGCGTAGCTGTCGGGGAAGCCGGAGAAGTGATAGAGATGAGAGAAGGCTCGGAGTCCACCTGAGGTAACCTGTTTTGTACAGGAAGGTGTCGAGGCAAAATCTGGGGACAAAAGGAGTTTGCACTGAAGCGGGCGTCATCAATGCAGCAGGCTGTCGCGCTGGAGATCTGACATAGAACGATCCTGCTAGCGCTTAGGTACTGGTGATGAGTGTGGTGAATCCGGAGCTCACGAGACTGGTAGTGATTCATGCGTGAGCTCATATTGCTCTTCAGGACAATCTGAATGAAAACACGGTAAGATCAGTATAGATGGATATGGTGAATTGCGACTGACAGGAGAATACAACTCCCCAAGAGACCACCAGCGTTGTAAGGAAGGTCACACGATTCCATCGTTCTTGCAATTGCTATTCCTGCTGCGCTTGGTAACACTATAGCGAACTCTTTCTTACATTTTCGTTAGGACATGTACAGCGACATTTGCATGTATTGGCCATGGAAAGTGCTGGAGAGATACTATAACTACTTTCACGTTCCTTGCATAAAAAGACAAGCATGAAAATATCGTAGTCGTGCCCTCGGTAGAAGCTGTTAAACATATACGGAGGGAACTGCTGCAGAGTCATACAGGAAATAGATCGGCACCAGCGAAGCCACGAATTACCGTAGTATTTCGGGATTATGGGTTACCTGGAGGCAGTGTCTGTCGGCCCAACCAGTTTTGCGAGGACTGAACAAGCTAGTCTCCATCATAAACAAGATAATTCAAGAATAGGTAAAGAAATCATGACTATCATTTGCCTTAGCAGAAAAGTCCACGTAAACTGCCCATAAACGGGAGAGAGGTCACCGATGGCTCAGCGGGAACGGTGGTTACGGTTTCGGTCTGTGGCCGTGGGTGGCAGTTCCCGTATTCGCACGCCACCTGGCACAGTGCCATGCCTGATCCACGTTTAGAGGATCATCTTTGTTCTGAGGCTGACATGCTTATAACGGGCTCCTGAGCTCCCATTATTGCGGATCAATGGACTTCGCAACCCCCAACACCACCAGCTCGAGTCCCAACACTGGTGCAGTTCTGCCAGAACACAATGAAACCCTGCTCACCCGGGACATGCTCCTCACCCTCCTCGCCGACCTCTCCCAGCACATCCTTAACATCTTCCAGAGGCCCATTCGTCTTGTAGTTCATGGCGGCGCTGCAATGCTCCTCCACTCAGGCCTTTACGCACAGCCAGGATCCCGCCGCCGTGACACCCGTGACATTGATTACATCCACCGGGCCTTCATTGAGGAATGGCGCCAGCTGGGCATGTCCGATGCTGGCGAGCGCTTACAATGTTGCATTAACGCCACGGCTGTTAAATTTAAGCTAGGCAAGGATTGGATGAATGCTCATGCCGACATCGCCTTGCCAATGGCGAACGAGTAAGCACCATCTGACACCTCTGACACTCCTCACCCTCTTATCGTCAATTAAAAGCACGCAAGGTCGACGGTACGACCCTATCTATACCTCTTCCATCATGCCCAACAATGTGCACCTCCACACGCTCTACACTTCTCCAGGCCTCGTCCTCGTCTCCGTCACACCTTTCTGGGCCGTTGCGCTTAAGCTGGTACGCTATCAAAAGCACGACGCAGCCGACATCACTGCTATCCTGCGCAATGGTACACGACTCAACGGCGTGCAATGGAGCGCTGAGATACTCGAGTGCTGGCTCAAGACAGAGTGTTGGGCCATGGGCTACGCGAATTATCCGGATTGGCTCAAGCGTGATATGCGTGAGCGTATTGCCCATGCTGTCGCTCAAATCAACGAAAACCCCGGAAAACCGCCACCTAATTCCTCTAGGCTTTCGATCGAGATTTCTCCGCCGGAGCAGCATATGCCTTCTCATTCCCACTTACATCCGATGCCCTTCCCTCAACAATCGCAGAATCGTCCATGCTCTTCCTTGGACTTGTCAAGTCACAACCAGCACTCCATGACTTTCCCCGAGACCTCTCATCGGCGTCTTGGCCGCCCCTCATCCATGACCTTCTTTCCTCCGCAGAATCAATGCAGTGGCCACCACAAACCGCCACCGCCACCGCCACCGCTGAACCGAACACATTCCATGCCGGTTCCTATCCCGATGCCCATTCCCCAGCATTCACATGCACATTCACACTCACACGCCATCTCTCCACAGCATTCGTTGTCGTCATCACAAAATGCTGGCATGCCAGCCATCACGCCCGCACCTCCACCAGTGGGATTGCTTATGCCCCCACCGTTCCACGTCCCGCAGCCTTCACCCACCACAGTACATCACTCGCATTCTCATTCACGGTCACATTCACAGTCGCACCCGCATTCACATTCACAATCCAATTCCGGCTTGATGTGGCCCTCTGTTTCCGCCTCTCATCAGCATGGAATGAATTGGGCGGGGCAAATATTCATTGCCGCCTGATTCCATTATTATATTGTGCAACTGGTGTGGCTTTTGTTCTGATATGCACTGCGATTTATCTTTGTTATTTATCTGATTCGTGGAAACCGTTTAATTTGGTACACTAGCATAATACCGCGTTTTATTTTAACTGTATGTAAAGTATATGAAAGTCTTTACGCCGGAAGCTTTTCAGAGGTAATGGGCGTGTGATACTGTTGTTTGTTAACATCACTAATCAATCGCACATTGGGTAGAACATCTTGGCCTCATCCCACCGCAAATGTGTCAGGAGTACAATGAACCTGTCACGGGGTTTATGAGAGCTGCTCCGGTCCCCAATCCAGATGAGACTGGCCTTCCGGAAGACTACGCTGTGGCTGACCCTCTTGCGGATTCGACACTCAATCTTTGGAACGACACGGCTAGGAAGAACCGCGAGATATTCACGGAGATCTTCCGCCCTGTTCCGACGAACCTTATAAGAGATTGGCCTGCTTACGATGTATGTTATACTTCTTGTGGTCTCCCGAACTAACTGACCTCCGTCCTTTTGTCCAGAATTACGTGCCCAAGGTGAAGACGGGGCACGTCGTGCCTGGTATCCCTCTTGCGCGTGTCAAGGACCGCCTCTCCCAAGTCAAAGGATCGCTTGTGGAATGTCCTCTGGTAAGTGCAGATATATATAGTGATATTTGTTGATTGCTGCTTGCCTATGACAAGTTTTACTGACTTTCTCGTGTCTAACCTAAACCTAGGACTTCTTGATCGACAATAAAGAGTTTGTTGAGGGTCCTGAATGGCATGGGCTGGATCCTACTCTTCCCATTTTCCTCTAGCTCGAACTGATTTATAAAAATGTAAAACTACTGTAGTTTTTTTGGATAGCTCGAATGTACAACATTGTAGCAGTGAATTTCAAGAATTTCTAAAATGGCTGTAATTCCTGTCTACATCAGAGGTAGCGCCGATCTAACGACGGCAGTGTACCTTGTGTTTTTATTCTTAGATGACATGAGTCAGGATTGATTGCTTTCCATGATGACGAAAAAGCGCATGAAAATAAATATTCTTAGTAATATGATTCCAAACAGGTTTGCACATTTTGCCGTTTCAAATTTCACGCCCCAGTGACCTTGTTAAACACAAGGTAATAACTCTCTCTTGTTCATTTTCCTTCTATTGCTAGTGAGAGCATTATTAGTACATTATGCATTACAAAGCGAACTGAAGTGCATGCACCTGTCACATGCGAATACAAGTTTCGGCGAAGAAGGGACATCGCCACTGGTTGTGGTCTTCATGGAGAACATAGTGCTTGCTAGCGTTCTGTGTGATATAGTATGATTTATGCAAATACATAAGTTAGTATGCTCATACCAGATCGAGATACACGTTATAGGTGCATCTATGGTTAGAATCCCCATAGTAGCATATCAGAATACCATCTTGAGCCTGAGGGTGATCACAATCATCACATAATGTTGTATTGCGTGAGTCTTTCAGTGGACAGCAGTCGAAAATCGGGTTGACAGCATTTGCGACGAAGAAAGCCTGAAGGAGTGACAACAGAAAGAGTGGGTTCATCACCTTCGAGTTGCAGGTAAAAGCGAATACGAGCAGTTTATATCTAGGCTACAAGATAACGTTGGGATCGCAACGATTGCACCTTGATCTGTTGCCCCTTGGCTTTTCCGCGCTCACCCTTCAAGTCACTGCCTGTTGGGACCCTTACGCCACTATCACGGGAATGGGACAAATTATTGTTGCATGACCGCGACCGCGATTTGGGTGAGCAAATAAGACTCGGAGCATGATTACACGTCTTTCTCAAACATTTCCTTCCTTCTGGCAGTTGTCTACCATGGCTCCCAAGCCTTAGGCACCAAAAATAATTGTCCAATTTGTCTCCAAACAAGACACGTCGACCCACCAGTAAATGTCTCCCAGGAGGGACTCGAAACTTGAACTCTCGTGAATAAAATTTCAAGCCAGGTTCGTCTCCTACCATGAGATGTACCTTTGTTGCTACGATGACGAATCAGTCCCGTTTTTATTCCATGTTGTCCTCCCAGATGAAGCAGCGACGCCTGGTGCATCAATCAGGGCCATCTCATCACAATCTCCATGGAGGCTGAGGTCCTTACGCATCTGACACAGTCAGAAGACATCGTCATCATTCACTGCCCTCCGCAATCCTTATTCAAAGTACTTCCCGCTGCTATCACCATGTTCATGGCAGGTGAGCAAGCTCCAACGCGAATCCTCTCAGGGCCCACATCCCCCACCTGCTTGTCTCTACAGGGAAACTGGTTCAGGGGATACCAACGCTTGATTGAAACGCACTCATACATGCTTTTGGAACACAAAAGGTGGGCACTCTGTGTCGAGTAGGAAGCGAACGTTGGCCACGGGCGGTCATGATGAACATGTATGTACTCTCTAAACGAAACTGGAGGTTCCATCATCAAGTAACGTTACTCACTACAAGAGTTCTGTTTGAAAAGAGGGTCAAGCCTTGCATTGATATGGCAGGAGCCACAAAGGTGGAATGAAAGGGAATGCCGAGAATGGAACGTTCGACGCTTCATCATGAGGGACGTAACAAGGACCTCATTGATGACAGAGATGGAAGCACTTGATACAGGGTCAGCACGACATTAATACAAATTGCATGTCAGGACACAAAAGACGAGAGGCTGTGGAACGTAAGGGAATGTTTGACAGTTTGGGACAGTCGCAGGCAGGCGGGGTGTTGAAGACAGTGAGGCAAATAACAACTGAAACAGGATGACGTTGAGCATATCATTTGATCGCAATGCCGCACATAGGATCCCACACTGTAAGCTTGTAACTACCCATTCATGCTTATCTTTCAAGGATGGCAGGGTCACCTCGGAGCCTGAGGTTCAAATTGAGCAAGAACGTTGGGAACAACGCTTCTCCGCGAATGGTGCAACGGAAGAACACTGGCAGGATGCCCGTCTCGATGCATTGATCATTGATGAGCAGATCTGCAGCTTAAAGGGGCAGCCTAGGGGGCGCCTGGGAAGGACAACGGTATCGGTAGTTGCGTAGCTGTCGGGGAAGCCGGAGAAGTGATAGAGATGAGAGAAGGCTCGGAGTCCACCTGAGGTTGTTTTGTACAGGAAGGTGTCGAGGCAAAATCTGGGGACAAAAGGAGTTTGCACTGAAGCGGGCGTCATCAATGCAGCAGGCTGTCGCGCTGGAGATCTGACATAGAACGATCCTGCTAGCGCTTAGGTACTGGTGATGAGTGTGGTGAATCCGGAGCTCACGAGACTGGTGAGTATCCAGTGATTCATGCGTGAGCTCATATTGCCCTTCAGGACAATCTGAATGAAAACACGGTAAGATCAGTATAAATGGATATGGTGAATTGCGACTGACAGGAGAATACAAGTCCTCAAGAGACCACCAACGTTGTAAGGAAGGTCACGATTCCATCGTTCTTGCAATTGCTATTCCTGCTGCGCTTGGTAACACTATAGCGAACTCTTTCTTACATTTTCGTTAGGACATGTACAGCAACATTTGCATGTATTGGCCATGGAAAGTGCTGGAGAGATACTATAACTACTTTCAAGTTCCTTGCATAAAAAGACAAGCATGAAAATATCGTAGTCGTGCCCTCGGTAGAAGCTGTTAAACATATACGGAGGGAACTGCTGCAGAGTCATACAGGAAATAGATCGGCACCAGCGAAGCCACGAATTACCGTAGTATTTCGGGATTATGGGTTACCTGGAGGCAGTGTCTGTCGGCCCAACCAGTTTTGCGAGGACTGAACAAGCTAGTCTCCATCATAAACAAGATAATTCAAGAATAGGTAAAGAAATCATGACTATCATTTGCCTTAGCAGAAAAGTCCACGTAAACTGCCCATAAACGGGAGAGAGGTCACCGATGGCTCAGCGGGAACGGTGGTCACGGTTTCGGTCTGTGGCCGTGGGTGGCAGTTCCCGTATTCGCACGCCACCTGGCACAGTGCCATGCCTGATCCACGTTTAGAGGATCATCTTTGTTCTGAGGCTGACATGCTTATAACAGGCTCCTGAGCTCCCATTATTGCGGATCAATGGACTTCGCAACCCCCAACACCACCAGCTCGAGTCCCAACACTGGTGCAGTTCTGCCAGAACACAATGAAACCCTGCTCACCCGGGACATGCTCCTCACCCTCCTCGCCGACCTCTCCCAGCACATCCTTAACATCTTCCAGAGGCCCATTCGTTGTAGTTCATGGCGGCGCTGCAATGCTCCTCCACTCAGGCCTTTACGCACAGCCAGGATCCCGCCGTGACACCCGTGACATTGATTACATCCACCGGGCCTTCGTTGAGGAATGGCGCCAGCTGGGCATGTCCGATGCTGGCGAGCGCTTACAATGTTGCATTAACGCCACGGCTGTTAAATTTAAGCTAGGCAAGGATTGGATGAATGCTCATGCCGACATCGCCTTGCCAATGGCGAACGAGTAAGCACCATCTGACACCTCTGACTCTCCTCACCCTCTTATCGTCAATTAAAAGCACGCAAGGTCGACGGTACGACCCTATCTATACCTCTTCTATCATGCCCAACAATGTGCACCTCCACACGCTCTACACCTCTCCAGGCCTCGTCCTCGTCTCCGTCACACCTTTCTGGGCCGTTGCGCTTAAGCTAGTACGCTATCAAAAGCACGACGCTGCAGACATCACTGCTATCCTGCGCAATGGTACACGACTCAATGGCGTGCAATGGAGCGCTGAGATACTCGAGTGCTGGCTCAAGACAGAGTGTTGGGCCATGGGCTACGCGAATTATCCGGATTGGCTCAAGCGTGATATGCGTGAGCGTATTGCCCATGCTGTCGCTCAAATCAACGAAAACCCCGGAAAACCGCCACCTAATTCCTCTAGGCTTTCGATCGAGATTTCTCCGCCGGAACAGCATATGCCTTCTCATTCCCACTTACATCCGGTGCCATTCCCTCAGCAACCGCAGAACCGTCCGTGCTCTTCCTTGGACTTGTCAAGTCACAACCAGCACTCCATGACTTTCCCCGAGACCTCTCATCGGCGTCTTGGCCGCCCCTCATCCATGACCTTCTTTCCTCCGCAGAATCAATGCAGTGGCCACCACAAACCGCCACCGCCACCGCCACCGCTGAACCGAACACATTCCATGCCGGTTCCCATCCCGATGCCCATTCCCCAGCATTCACATGCACATTCACACTCACACGCCATCTCTCCACAGCATTCGTTGTCGTCATCACAAAATGCTGGCATGCCAGCCATCACGCCTGCACCTCCACCAGTGGGATTGCTTATGCCCCCACCGTTCCACGTCCCGCAGCCTTCACCCACCACAGTACATCACTCGCATTCTCATTCACGGTCACATTCACAGTCGCACCCGCATTCACATTCACAATCCAATTCCGGCTTGATGTGGCCCTCTGTTCCCGCCTCTCATCAGCATGGAATGAATTGGGCGGGGCAAATATTCATTGCCGCCTGATTCCAGACATGATTGTTATTATGTTGTTCAACTTCTGTGGCTTTTTTTTTTGCTGATATGCATTGCGATTTATCTTTTTCATTTATCTGATTCGTTTAATTTGGTACACTAGCATAATACCGCGTTTTATTTTAACTGTATGTAAAGTATATGAAATCCGATTTAGCTTGTACCGATTGAAATATTGGTTGCGGTCAAATCCTAGCTTCGGGATCATATCGATCATATCTAATATGAAGTACATAACTCATCACTCATCCCATCTTATCACCTGTTCTGAGCTGGTGTCAAAAGCAGCGGTTGGGCGTAGACCAAAAACACAATATTTCCAGATTTCTATCTAGTAGTTGGACCTCAAGTTTGGTAAAATCATTCCTTGAAGTTGTGTGGTTATTTTTATTTCTCGATGTAAGGTAAAGCTCGAAGCTTCAAGATGACAGTGTTGGTACATAAAGCCGAATATGCTCTGGTACTAAATCTGCCGGCAGCCGTGCAATCTTATCCAATGGTGCTCTCTTGGCAAGGGCAAGTAGGTTCAGGCGAAGGGTTCGCAGAACTGGGTCTTCGTTTGTGCCTTCGTCCTTGGCTGATGTAATACTTCCCTCCCGGCGTTCAACGTCCCCCTCCTCGCCTTCCTCTTCCTCTTCCTCCTCGAACTTTCGTTTCAGCGTCCCTCCGATTGGTGACGAATCTGTACTGCTGTTGTTCAAGGCGGGACCAACGCGTAGACGACGATCGAGCTCGTCAATAATACCCGCAGAGTAGTCCAGCACGTGCATCAGCATGTCCGTACCCTCATACGCCATGCCGTCCTCCTCCCCCTTCTCCGACCCTGTGCCCCCCTTATCACTCTTCTCATCACCTCCTCGGCCTGGGCTAGCACCTGTCCCTGTGCTCACTCCTGAACTTACATCTTCAGACTGCATCATCTTCATCCGCCGGCGCTTCCATGCTCGCCCCGCCCACACCTCCTCACTCCCAAACAACTCTGTCGGCGCGCGGATCAATGCGCCCATGTCAATCTGATGCGTCGTAATCTGGCGCAAAGACGCGAGCTGCTCCATTGCTGTGGGGTATTTGTACAGCGAGAGCGAGATCTGATCACGAACCATTGTAGGTCCCGACATTGAAGAGTTAGATGTGGGAGATAAGTTGGGTGGGGGTGAAGTGGTGAGAAGGTGGGCAGTTTCCCGCAAGAGAGCATGTCGTCCACCGGTCAGTGGATCCACCAAGTATCGTTCCACCCATTTCGTAAGAGGCATGCCCAAGCTTGAACATACATTTCGATCAGGCTGCACGAAAACCAACAAAAATGAGAATCGCAAATGCCGGGAGACCGACAATATGGGGGGGGTAGGAATGAACACGAACTGCAGGGTTATCCCGGCCACCCGAATCAACAAACTCAGCCAAGCTACGCACATATGCAAAGCCATCAACACCTCCGTACACCACATCATGCACAAAAGTCTCTGCGTCTCTCGTTCGTGCATGTGTCCAGTAACCTTGTTCATTCTCGTCATCCGTAATATCCGGTCGCAAGCTCCCCCGAATGGCCTCCCGCACCTTTTCCTCCGTTTCGTCTTCCCCCTCCTCGCCGTCGCCCACGTATTTCTGTCCTCGCGCGGCCATTTCCATCCGGAGGGTCCCTGAGAGCGAAGCAAGGGCACCCCAATCGGTGGCTTGTGCTTCCCGAAGAGCTTGTACAGTGCTGCTTGGGTCTTCCTCGTCACGATCCTTGATCTTAGCCCGTGCAGACACATTGCGTGTAAGAGTCCAGTGGCGACGTTTGTTGCGAGTCTGTTTGGCGACAGTGGAGAGGTTGATGTCGGTTGGCTTGGTATCAGGAGGGAGGGTTGTAGGCGTAGATAAAGATGCTTGAGATGAGTCCATAGGATAAAGGGGTGCTAGGAGTGGTTGAGAGAGTGGATCAGGGACGAAGAAAGATAGGACGGAGAATGGGTCCTCCACTGCGGCAAGGGAGCTATCAGAACCTGAAAAGCAAGGACGTCGTAGGCGATACATACATTCAGTGTAGTCAAGGCTGCCGTCTGCACAATACGGTGCGCCACCTTTTTCTATACGCATTCGCTCCTTTTTCGTGCGGTAACGTTTCCCTGTGCATAGCAATGTCAAAAGAGGATATGAGGGAAGGGTAGGATAATGGGCCACCTTTGAGCTTTAAGGCCAGCATGAGATTATCCCAGTCTGATCCGACTGGGAATACACCCAATCCATCCTTATGACCGGGAAGTCGTCCGTCTGGATCAAGGGTTTCCGAAATAGTATTTGAATTAGATGCCTTCCGATAATACGAGCCACGTCCTCCTCTCCTGTTCGAGGTTGGGTGCATCTGAGCGGAGGAGACCGACGCGGAGCGTTCGCCTTCCATCGGTGTTCCAAACTGATGGTGGTATTCATCGTCTTCCTCTAGATGCAAATGTTGGCCGTCAAGAGCATCATCAAAATCCTGCTCAATTTCAATATTCCAGTCCGTCTCGTACTCAATGACGGTCGGGGCTGCTTTTGCGATATGATCGAGGGCCCAGATTTCGATGCGGTCGGCCTCGGTGTAATACATTGTTCCGGGAAGGTTGAATAATTTAGCATTGCCTGTTACGAGACGAAGGTCTGACTGCGGGAATCATTAGCAAAATTTGGGCACGCCAGATAGTGCAATGGAGACTAAACTGTGAACTCTTCGAGGGAACGATAGCGCCCTCGGGTGACCTTCGCAGTCATCGTCCCAAAATCCATAGGACGTTTTACCACGTCGGAGTACCCGGGGACCTTGGACGGGTCCACTGGCGACAAGAAGAAGGCATAGTCGTCCTTCCTATACGTCATTATCACAGTCAAACCGACAAAACGGACAACGGTCTCAGGGGGAGGCAATGAATAACAACGAAACGGACCTTTTGATTTGCGTAATCAACTTTGACAGAACCTCCTTCAAGGGTTTGAGCTTCACCGGACGCGGTGCCTTCTTGACACCGTTAATCCCATCCACCAAAGATTGCGCCCGGGAGGACGGCTTGGACTTGGACTTTCTGGCAACGTTCTGCAGCTTAAGAGCGCTTAAAGATGGAAGAACAAGAGTCAGGCCTGAATTCGACGGTTTGCTTGTGCTTGCGACAGGAAACTGAGGCTGATGAGCGTTGGTTAAGGATGATTCCAGATTTCCGTCCATTATTAATTTTGGCGGAGGCGAGGTGGAACACGTGATCCTGCCAGACCTGCAACCAAGCTGAGGCCAGGAGCCGCCAGGTTCTCTAACAACTAAAGGACCGTTATAATCCCAAGAGCTATCCTTGTATCGACGACGACAACCACGGCGACTTTACGATTCCCGAAGTGTCGAAAATCAGGAACGCGCCGTGGATTCGAGGTTGTTGCTGTCAACTGTCAACTACAGATATATGTTTTTGGGTGGATCAGACAATCTAAGGTGGGTGAGTAGACTTATTCACTGCCAAAGCCAATCTGATCCCAATAAAACGTAGGCAGTCATAAGGGGAAGGATTGTGGAACACTGGCGCCCATGGTTTCCTATCTCCTCCTCTTGTCAATATTGTCTTCGTCGCAAGGTATGTTGGTTGGTGTGCTCTTGAAGCCATCCTCATGCATGTTCCAGCATTCGCATCAGTGTTGCCCATATTTCACCAACCACGGGATAACCTCACCCCAGCTACGAGTCAAACTGAGCATGGCCGGTCTCCTCTGCTTTGGTACACCCAATGCACTCTAAGCGTAATTACCCTACTCTACCCATCAACCTTTTTTTTGCTTCACAAATTTGACTTAGCCCCCTGTTGTGTTTACAATCCTACAAAAAAAATGAAACAGGAAGGCTGGACTCGCTTTGACCGCATTTGTACTGAACACAATGCCTCCGATCTCGTTTCATGCACCAACCTCTTTGTATCCAACACGAGTCCAACTCAAAAAGCAAAGGCAAAACAGGGCCCAGACAATATTCTTACGCGTCAGTTCTTTTTTTAATACATCACCTTCATTTTTCCTTTTTATTTTGTTTCCGATGCTTCACTCCTTCCGTTCCTCATTTATCCATGGAATTGTGCGATATCCTTCTTCCTTCAGAGTACAAGATCGAGTGTATCAACACAGCCATGGTCATCGCTCCTACCACGACCAGACCGCCAACTGCTTTGAACCCCTTGAACCCGCGCGCTGACACATTTGTTGTTACTGTCACCTCAAGTGGTTCTCCCAGGTAAGTACTCACTCCCTCAAGCGTTGAAATACTGACCTTCTTTTCTCCCCAGCAGCACCGCCAGTGCATCCACTGTCCCACACACCCCTGCGTCTCTGCACCACACCCTTGTGCGAGTCATCATCGGCATCATCGTGGCCGTCTTGGTTCTATATGCCTGCTTTGTGTGGTTTTGTGTTCGTCATGCGTATATGCGGCCTCCACCATTAGACTGTTGTTTGATCCTTGCGAGCATAACGCAGCAGGGGTCGTGTGACTGCTGCAATTCTGGAAATTGTGATTGCGACTGTGATTGCAATTGTTAGAGAAGTGCGACATTACTAGTTGGACGAGTAATGAAGAGTGCTGTATTCCTTGCTAGTGTTACTTGTGTTGAGTTCTCGACCAGATCATCCCGAAACAAATGAACCTGCAAACCCCATAAAGTAACAACTAGTAACTACCAATGTAAATCCCAAAAAAAAATGCTAAATAAGGAAGAGCCCAACAGCAATACCCACTGCAACGATCATTACCGACCCTCTCGTCGCCCCCACATTTCGCACGGCTACACCCGTTAAGCCTAAAGGCTTCGTTGTAGTAGCTGGACCTCCAGCTGTTGTGGTCGCCTGGTTTCCACTACCCCCGCCACCAGTAGTGGTAGCAGTAGCAGACACAGCAATCGAAACGGAGACCTGTGTGACAAATTTGGTAGGAAAGAATCGATTTAATCCAACGGTCCTTTTTTTTCTATTAGATTGAAAAGACTTAAGCGCACCGTATAGTGGGGAACGGGATGTCCCGCATTGGTGCAAGTTCTATAGTAAACTACGAGAGAGGGAGCGGAGGATCGTCAATAAGCACGGAACGCAGTTGTATATATAGACATATCCCACTGACGGTCAAAATAGGCCTGTCCGTCCAACTCATGTTGAACGGTGTAGTTGCCAGCCACGACGCAGTCGACACATGTTCGAAAGATATTCCCATTGGCAGTTGTACAAGCACAAGCTAGGTTTCCGCCACACGCCTAAATTTCGAGGTTGAGCGACAACACAAAAGTGACACATGTAACAGCAGACGTAGAAGAGAATCGAGTACGAACGTTGACGTTGTTGATGATGGTTGCGCAACCAGCCTGGCACTGCACAAGACGATATGATTATATACATGAAAACTAAGTAATTGAAACGAACCTGAGGGGGAAATTCACTCGGATCAAGATTCCCAATCTGACGCTTGTCGACCACAGGATTCGACATTGCAAAAACTACCAAGGGAATCATAGCTGGTTGGATGGTGGTTATTGGTGAGAGTAAAGAGGAAGCCTGCCTCGGGTAATGAAAGAAATCGTGCAAAGCAGGAGAACAAAAAACGACAACATGTTCACGGATTCGGGTGAGTCTGAGGCGAGAATGAGTTTGAAGCAACGTTGATCCCCTGACACGGGGCGGACTAAAATTATTTATAGCAGACAGCTAGGAACAAGCATGACCGATTGAGTGGTTGCTGAGCGCTAATCGTTTGTTTTGTTCCTCACCTCTCGCTCAGTCTTGAAGCTTGAAGCTTGGTAGTGCGACAACCACAGCATAGCACACCTTCTTTTACAGTGAACAGTCTTTTTTGTGTGGCAAATACCATGTAGACTGTAGTGGACCGAATGTGGCTTATGCAAGTGGTTGCTGATGATACAGCCTTAGGGCGTCAATACTTCAAATCCGAAGAATGGCCACTGTCAGACCAGTCTTCGTCGTCGCGGGAGTTGGCAACGCTTCCGGTACCGGTGCTGCAACTGCGTAAGTCATTACCACCGGACAGCTTGCGTCCAACCATCTCACATCTACCCAGCCGACTCTTCTCAAAAGCGGGGTACAGTGTTGCTCTTGTCGCTCGAACTGAAAGCTCTTTGAAAAAATTATCCGACGAGATAAACAGTTCTGGTGGGAACGTCCGTGAAAGCTTATCTGACTTTTGCGTTTTTTTTTAAAATTCAGCTTATGTTTTTGATCTGTTCAGGCCGCTCACTTCGCCATCCCCAGCTATACTCCCAAAGATATTTCTGGAGTCTTCACTTCCATACAAACACACTTTCCAAGCCCAGCATTCTCAATCCGTGCAGCCCTCTTCAATGTCGGCCAGGGCATTTGGAAACCTTTCCTCGACCTCACTCCGGAAGAAATACAAGTTTGTCTTGATACGAATGTCGTAGCCGCCTTTGCGTTTTCCAGGGAGGCCATCTTGAGGTTCAAGGAAAATCACATCGACACCGAGGCGAAACTGGGCGGCAGAGGCAAACGGGGCACACTGATGTTCACCGGCGCTACTGCGAGTGTTAGGGGTAATATTACTACTTCTGCGTTCGCTGCCGGAAAGCATGGTTCAAGAGCGTTGTCGCAAAGCTTGGCAAAGGAGTTTGGCAAGGCCAATATTCATGTCAGTCTATCCGCAATCTGATTCGGGGGCAAACTGTGCTGACTCTTTGCAGGTCGCTCATGTGAGTAAAAGATACTGCTTTCCTTGTAATCACTCTTATATTATCTTGTTTTTTTGTGTCCCAGGTCATCATCGACGGAGGTCCGTCGACCATTTCCCCCATGTTGTGTTGCTGATTCGTGAATACCTCCTACGCTTAACCAACAGGGATATCAACTGATCGCAGTCGCAACATGGTGAGTGATCCCAAATGGGCTGAAGATGAAAACCGCAGACTCAATCCCGAAAGCATCGCTCAAGTGAGCCACCTCCCCGCAGTTTACCAACTTGCTCACCGCCTCGCTATTATTACTTAGTCATACTTATACTTGACGAATCAGGACAGCTCTGCGATGACATGGGAGCTCGATCGTATGTCTATCTGTTCATCCATTGTTCCCCACATTTACAATGGGTTGTTAACAGTCCGACCCGCTCATGAAAAGTGGTAATTTCAGTAAGCATTCGTATGTAAGCTCAGTTGTGTTAGCACATGTAATTGTAACTGTAATTGTATGATTGAATGAAGAATACAGTCTTGCGTGCGTATCTCCTACGAGGCGAAGTCATTGCGTTGCAACCGTTCGGAAAAAGATGGTATGAAAAGCCTGATATCAAATACAGCAGCACGTATCTAATTTCCAAAAAGCCACTTCAAATTTTCATTTGCGAATGTGAATTCGAAGATGAGCCCAAAACCGGGAGACACCGCATCAGCCTGAGTGAGTATCGCACGATGATACCGGGATCGTTCCTCCCGAAAGGATGAGGAATAGGCTGCGACCGCATGATTGGATAATGCATGCCTTTCGACTCGAATTTCCCCGTCGACAACCTGGGGAGTTTGACCAAGGAACGTCTTGATAGTCTTGAACAACGATAATCTTGACCTTTGGCAGATTGAAGGTGCTGAATGTCTGAAGCTACTGATGTCTTCGCTGAGGACAGGAAGACATTGATTCATTGTTATTTTGCAAAATGTCCAGCAATGACCGTTGATAACCTGCGCTAGCGTAAACAGTCAGGAATCTTGATAGCACAATATCTCTTCTCCTCTGCACTGCAGGTACAAAAGCAAAGAATAAGCAGCAATGGACAACGGCATGAAATGCAGACACACTGAGAATCTGAGGCCAGCCATGTACATAGAGGAGAATTGTCGTCTCCCCGACTTTCTCAGAACTTCGTAGCGACCCCGCTTCAGTTGGATTCCAAGGCGAGCAGGAAAGAAACCAAATGCGTCATTCCCGGACAGAACCACTGGTTCTTCAGGAAATACTTTGCCATTGCTCCTTGATGACCCAAAGTGCAGAATAGCACAATATCTCTGCCTCTCCTCTGCACTGCAGGTACAAAAGTTGAGTTCAATGTTACATGACTGAGTACCAAGTGAGGGTTCACACCGAATCAAGAGTTTCCGTCTCCTTTTACCTTACAGCTTGCAATTGTAGAACCGAAGGCGTGAAAATGAGATTTTTTTACCTCGTAACTTGGAGTCGCCATATCTCTTGCTATGCATCTCCAATCGCATGATTGAATGTACTTCCTATGAGGCGTTGCGTTGCGTATGGAGAGCCTTCGTCAGGTATCGAATACAACAACAGGTATCTGACTTCAAAAAGCTATCAACATTTCATCTCTAAGGATGACACAAAAGTAAATATCAGCCCAAAGCCGCATCAGGCGGCGGCAGTGAGCTGCTTCACACTATCGACGTATTGGAGTCTGTACACATTTATTTCCGTTTCCATGCTGCGGTTGTAAGGTATCCACTTGGGTTCATCCTGTGTTGATGGTCAGGTTCATGTCAAAACAGAATAGCTACTGGACACCACGGGTACCGACCTTGAACAACCGGATCGCCTTAATCGCGTTCCCTTCATCCAAAGTGAAGCGGTGGTAGATGCCTAACGGGAGAACGAGGAGGTCGCCGGGACTTAGCTGGATGCGAATCCAATCATCCGTCGATAACTCTGTCACATGGTGGGGTCGGACAGGGCAGGGCAGTAATACGGTATCAAGAGGGTACGTACCTCGGACGTCGAAGAAACCACTTCCAGACAGAATAAACCTGATTTCTTCATCTTCATGCATGTGCCTGTTCAGGAAATGGAAAAAAAAAATTGAAAAACGATTTCCCGTCAATATTCCTGCTATACTCACTCTTCAAAAAAGGTCTTTATTTTACTCTCGTACATGTCCCCGAGTCCCTCTTTTGTGACATTGATGGTATCGCGATTTTTGTAGCCTCTCTCGTTGGCGACAGCGTCGACTTGGGATTGCCACAAGCCTTGTTCATCGATGGGGATATGCCAACTCAGAACACCGAATGATAGCAGTTTCTCTTGCGAAACTGGTACCCCAGAATCGTGTGGCAGACGTTGGTCACCCGGGACGTTGTCAAAGTAGTAGGCCCGCATGATACACGATAGTTTCAATTAGTATTAGTTCCGATTAAATAATGAAAAGTTGGTCACGTGTCCGGATTGATGCAGACTCTTTTGACTCATGGTATTAACGAAATAAGGCTCCAACCATACTATATATATACTGTATATACACAGTAAATAATGTATATGTATCTGTATCTATATACTCGTGAGGGTCATATAGGGGATATACAGTAAATATACGGTATATAGAGGGTTATTATATACATACCTGTGAAATTGGAAAATAGTCTGAAGTCCGAATTGTCCGACGCCTTTGCTCCATATCCTGCCATTTTGCAATTCTCATCCAGCGTAATCTGGATCCATATATAGGCCCCTGTTGTCTAACGCCCGCGGCTCAGTAAAAAGCCATGTTCCTGATTTCGGCCCTAATAGATTTCAAAGAACCTCCATACTAGGTTACAGTTTTGGACAGATCACGAAAATATTGCAGTCCAAGATGGCTTGGTACCTTGATTGTATTTGACGGTCGCAATATCTTGGCCCGGGTGAGCATTTTGCTTTTAATTTGCATACCCCAAGTTTTCGTAGACTCAGCATCCAATGGCAGACGCTGATCATGCCTTTGTCATTAGTCAAACTCACCTCCTCGAGACACTCATAGCTGCACTACCTCCATCTATACCTCTCGCTGCGAAAGAGGATAAAATCAACGAGATCTTCACCAAAATTTCATCAGCTGGAGACTCAGAGGCTTGGTCTACATTCAACCGACGTTTTGACATCCTGTTTGGCGACGATGAAAGAGACAAAAATGGACGCCTGCGCCATATCCGACGTGGCCCTTTGGGCATGGACATGGTCATAAGATACATCAAGGAAGCCGTGGCTGGTGGTGAACTGCTCTGGGGAGCAGCACGACCCAAAATTGAACGGCTGGTTACAGAAATGTCTTATCTTATGTATGCTGATTCCCTCCGAGTCTTTTATTCATACACTGGCATATTATATTCAGTGCGCATCCTCCGACGCTGAAGCTTAAGCTGCCAGCCATATCCAAGAAGACCGATGCTCCTGATGTGACAAAGAGGAATAATGAATCGGGCGGGAAACCAAGTAACCAAAAAGGTGTGCAAGTTCCTCACTTGCCATGCAATCTATTATTTCGGTAAAATTAAATGGGTCACTTAGTCACCGTTGAAGAAATCATTGACAAAGACTACACACCACCCAAGAGGGCCCGTAAAGAGCCCGAATCGCCCTCTCGCATCTACGACAGTGATGGTAATGAGGTGACAGAACCAAGTGAGCAGCCTGCCAAGAAGGTATGCAACTTGTGACATTATTTACCGCAATACTGATCACATTTGAAGTTTAAATCTAATACCAAGGCTTCTGCTGGCCAAAGCAAGACCAGCGAGAACAAACAGCGACGTGAAGGTGGCAAGGTTAGTCAAATTTCAAATAACAGAACAATAAAATATCATACTAAATGACCAACCAGAACAAAACGAAGCAAGGAAAGGTATGTAATTGTGATCCTCAGGATTTTGGTGCTAAAATTAACGTGCTCAACAGAAGCAGAAGCAGGGTATTGAGTTTGAACCAGAGGACATTGATTCTGGGAGTGAGTCTGACGGTCAGTCGGCTCTGAAAGATGTCGAAGCAGGAGAGCGGTCCAAGGGAGCTCGGCGAGGACCAGCTAATGCGAGTATGAAGCATTTTCATGAGCCAACACAGATATTGGATGATCGTGGTCAAATGCGATGGGAATTCAAATGTAGATTTTGTCCAACGTGAGTGTTACTTCAATTAATGTTGAGTGGTACACAGCAAGGTTGAAGCCTTTATCTTCCAGTATACGTACATTTGTGCGAACCATGAGCGGCAAAGAAGCTACATTCGATGATGAACCCACGTTGCCACGGCTGAACAACCTGGCGAGCCATGTCACAGACTGTAACAAGAAGAATGGAAACAACTCGAATGATAATTCCGAAAACAACACGTCTTCTGCGCGAATGAATCTCAAGAGGAGTGCTGATATTATGGCTGCCTATTTAAAGGAAGGCGAGCTCAATCCGGCACAGATCCCCACACAGAAAGGCTTCCTTCGTCTGTTCTCAGCATGGATTCTTGATGAAAGTCTTCCTTGGACGACAGGAGAAGCTCCATCTCTCCATTTGCTTTTCAAGTATATGAAGATTAATTTCATGTTACCGTCAGATACCACAGTGCGCAATCAGCTGGCTGCCATCTTTGCGGAACTGCATGGTAAGGTGGTTCGTGAATTTACGGTGAGTGTAGCACAAATACCACACGTCCTGACTGCAAGCGAACAGTATTATTTCAGAATGTCAAGTCGAAGATTGCCTATGCTCACGACACATGGACCACACGACAGATGGTATACACATTTGCGTGCACCGTTGGATCTTTCATAAACAGTGATTGGGAGTTAATCGAGCGTGTTGTTGACTTCAAAGCTCTTGAGGACAAGGAACATCAGGGACTCTACGCAGGCAAGGCCTTTGTCGATGGTGCCCAGAAGCGTGGAGGGCTAGATAAGATATGTACATTTTACTTCAATGACTCCTTTTCTCCTCGCTTACATGGATTTCTCGGCGAGGCACTTCGCAAGCCTGACAACTGATAATGCATCTGTCAACGAGGTCATTGTTGAAACTGCAGCTCGCTGTCTTCTTGCACGTTATGGGATTCCGTATACTCCAGATATGCATATACGGTGCTTCGCTCATGTTGTTAACCTCATTGTCCAAGCCATTCTCCATGTGCTAGGTGAAGCCGAGGATCCTGAAGAGGTGGACTATTTTCAGCTAAATAAAAATGAACCAATACACTACAACGTCGATGATGATGAAGAGCAGATGGCCTTGGAGCGTGAAGAGGTTGATGTTGAATCCATGGATGTGGATGAATTGGAGCGGGAGGAGGATGTACTTGATGCCGAAGAGAAGACACTTCTCGGGCAGAGTGCATTGAAACGGGTCTGTTACGTCCTCTATATACTTCAAGTCCCCTGATTCTTCCTGCAGCTTCGTTTTGTTGTCACAAAAATAGTCTCATCACCACAGAGACGTGCAAAATTTCACAAAATCACACACGCCAAGTATGGCGAGAGTCATAGTCACGGTACAGATCTCAAGAAACTTTCAGGGTTGATGGTGATCCGTGATGTTCGTACACGATGGAACTACACTCATGCTATGATACGTCGTGCTCTAAAACTGCGTGATGTGAGAACTTTTCTTTGCATGTTTGGCGCCGTAGGCTAGCTTACGAATCTTGTCTATGTAGGCTGTTGATACTTGGGTATTCACAACCCCAACTCTGCGTGGATTCTTGCTTACACCAGCAGATTGGAACCTTCTCAAGCAGGTGGCCGACATGCTCGAGGTCCATTGTTCTTCACTCTCATTTCTATGTCTGACCTTTCTTGGTGAATTCTCGCAGATCTTCACACATATCACCCTTCAGATGTCTCGTGCCTCTCAGCCAACCATCCCCTTTGTCCTTCCACTTTATGAAGAGATGCGAAAGAAACTCAGGGCGAACTCCAAGGACTCAGATCTTCCTTCCAACATTCAAGTTGCCGCAAGTGCTGGGCTTCGGAAACTTGCTAAGTACCACCAGATGGCTGAAAAGAATCAGTTCTACATAATCGGGACTGGTGAATTCTCAGCTTATATTAATGTGGTTCAGATTAACAGCTTCCTTCTTGCCAGTTCTTCATCCTTGCCTTCGTGCCGAGTGGTTCAAATCTACAGGTTCCACCGACACTGACAAAAAGGAAGCTGTACGCAAAGCCGAAGCCCTATTTACCCACGTCGCCCTCACTTACGGCAATCAGCCATCTGAAACTCCATCGGCATCCCAACCATTGCAGTCCGAAGCACGACAATCTAATGTCTCAGCTGATGCCTGGCTTCATATTGCTTGTGCTTTTGAGTTGCCCAACGCGCCGCCTGTGGAGAGAACTGAAGATCAATTGCTTGAAGAAATCAAACGCTACCTCAAATTTGAGGGAGGTCGTGGAGAACTCCAGAATCCTCTCGCTTGGTGGAAGGTTCTTGTAAATTTCATAGACTGATGTCGTTGACTCACCCTACTGCTTCTAGAAACATGCCAATTCATTCCCAACCCTCGCAAGGATGGCCCGCGACTTCCTTGCCATCCCTGCAACAAGTGTTTCAGTGGAGCGTACCTTCTCTAAGTCTCGACATATCTGCTCCGACCTCCGGAGCTCATTAAAGGCAGAAACCATTGCGCAAGCCCTCCTGGCAAAAGTTTGGATTCGAGGTGGCCTATTGGATGTCAATGAACCACATATTGTACGCCCGAAACATGGTGCATCTTAAAGTGACTCGTCCTTTTTTATCAGACATTTTCTCAGTTCCACAACCATCTATATAACCGTGTATATACAGTATATAGAGGGTAAACAACTGTATACGTATAGTTAGACCGTCCAGCGTATACGTATACTATATAGTTGGAGCCTTATAACGAAATCATCCCAAAGTCCAAAGCCTTTCATGACAGACCCACGGCTTCACGTAAGTAGGATGTCAAATATGTTTTTGTTAGAACGAGCAGCCAACTGGCAAAGATCAGAAATTACACAAGTCTATTTTAGTGGAATGCAGGCAGGCAGCTCCGCTGTCTGACCTCGATGCCGCCATTTGGTTCCTGAGGAAAGCTCTTTCTCGACGGCTTGCCTCTCGTCCCTATCAATCGGATCCGCTCAATACTCTTGCGACAGCTCTTCTAGCGAGATTCGAACTGATTGCTGCATATCAGGATCTAGATGACGCCATTTCACTTTTTATTCAAACAGACGCCGATAACAAATTTCAACCGCATGTGTGTCTCAATCCGACCAGCACAGGCTTATGATTATTCATTATACAAGTCTTCTAGGGGACTGAAGTGGACGAACCGCTTGATGATCATGAATTAGCCCAGATGACTGTCCTTGCCGATACGGTTCTAATGGAATTCCGCCAGTCAGTTCAGATTTCAAGCCTTGACACGGCGGTCTCGCTCCACAGAGAGGCTCTCCTTCTGCAGGCCGGATCTCCCGAAAATAGGGCTGACTCCCTTAGCGATCTCGCTGTAGCCCTTAGTGCACGGTTTAGTCGGACAGGTCAACTTCAGGATTTGGACGAGGCCATTTCATTATTCGGCGAGGCGCTCCTCCTTGAGCTCCCTCGGTCAGATTGCAACCGAGCTGAGTTGCTCAACGAGCTATCCGCAGCACTTTTAACAAGATTCGGCAAGATTGGTGCACTCGAAGACCTAGATAATGCGATTACGCGGCGCAGTGAAGCAAAGAAACTCGATCTTGCCGGGAGCACCGATACAATGCGAGTAACAGATAGAAACGAGTCTCCGTTATCTGTACGTGCTGACAACATTCATTGAAGCTCATAATCTGGATTCATTTCCCTATAGAGACAGTTGGCGTCTGACGAGGAGGCTAGTGCGATTGGGGACGAAGAGGCATGCAAGCTAGGCAACTTTGCCCTGAGCGTTTACGCTCGATTCGAACAGAGCGGACAACTCTCAGACCTTGACACAGCTGCCTTATTGTTTCAGGAATTGCTTTCCTGCCTGCACATAGAAAGTCCTCATCGAACAACCACCATTATCAACCTCACCAATGTCTTTGGAACAAGGTTCGACCAGACGAGTCAGATGTCGGATCTCGAAGAGGTAGTTAGTCTGTACCGGGAAACACTCACACAGCTACCTGCCTCTCACCCCGATCGACCATGTTCACTCAACAACCTAGCCATCACTCTTGTCACACGGTTCGACGAGTTAGGTGAAATTTTGGATCTCGAAGAGGCAGTTGGTCTGTACAGAGGGGCACTCACACAACTACCTGACTCTCACCCTGATCGATCATTTTTGCTCAACAATCTCGCCATCGCTCTTGTCAAGCAGTTTGACCAAACTGGTGAAATTTTGGATCTCGAAGAGGCAGTTAGTCTGTGCAGGGAAACACTCACACGGCTACCTGCCCCTCACCCCAACCGATCACATTCACTCAACAACCTCGCTATCGCCCTTGTCATGCGGTTTAACCGCACAGGCGGAAGCTTCGATCTCACAGATGCAGTTTGTCTACTCAGAGAAGAGGTCACGGTGCAACTTGTCCGCCCTGATTGATCAAGTTCACCCGACAACCGTCGCCTTTTCTCTTGTCGTGCAATTCGACCAGACGGGTTGAATTTCGGATCTCGAAGAGAGGCACTCATAAATATATTCAATAGACATTCCACGTTACGCTGAGGCAATTCATTCTGACAAGCCATCCCATCAAAACAGTTTCCTGCAAGTTCCAGGTGGGCCCCAGCACTCTTTGCTTAAATCCCTGTGATCCCCCCGAGACAACTGCAGATAGTTCTTTATGGAGTTCAGCGAGGCGCAATTTCTCCTGTATCATCGAAACAGCCTAACTTGGCCGACAATAACTTATCCAGAGAATCAGCAACCTCCCTTGATTGTGCATATACACCAGCTCGCAGCTCCTGTTTTGCACCAGAGCCTGAGTCATTATGGTTGTCGTCGTAGAGGACGAGAGGCGGAGTGGAATGACAGCCGACAGTAATGGTGCGACTTAGCCAAACTCTGCCACTACCTGTCCACCCCATTTCCCGCCTTTCCATCCCTACTGCATTACCATCAGCATCTACAACGATGACGGACACGATAGACACCGTGGACACCGTCTTTGGCAGTGGGGGCATCGCCAGCAATGGTTGATCAACGGATCCAACCACCTACATCAACATGGGCGAGAACAGAGTGGACGGACGACAACGACGACACTAGAGGGTGGTAACAACAACAGCAACGGTGTTAGCAAGACAACCCCAAACATGGCCGCCGCTGTAAATGATGATGATGACGACGACGGTGAGAGGGACATCAAATGGGATGACGGGAACAATGAGGACAACAGGCAAGCAGGGAAAGGTTGTGGGGAATGCCCTCAAGTAAGCACTCACCCCTCATTATCCTGTCTGCCCCTCTTCCGCCCCCCTCCTGGGGTTTGAATCCCTCTTTCACTATTCAAATTACCAGCCATTCTCTCCTCTCCCATTTTCACTCTGACCTCCTCCACTGGCCCTGCTTCCTTGCCCACAGCCAGCACCATTCAGCACCTTACCACCCATATCCCACCATTCCCTAGCATCAGCCAATCTCTTGGACTTCCAGCCTCACTTCATGGATGTGGGCTGTGGTTACATGATTGTACTGTTTTTTTATTTCATATATCTAATACCGACAGTGTACCAGAGTGTATACCTATGTATACTGATTGTACAAATGACTGACAAAAGTTTTGTCCACTGATACAGAAAACCTCTTTACTTCTACTCTAATAACATGTAGACCCCATGGCAAAGCCATAACACAGTTTGGCATACTTCTATTGTACCGGGCATACTCCATAAGGCTATGTATTTGTAGAACTTTCAAAGTCTGAATTATGCAATATATTTTCAAGCTATTTGTAGAATACAAAAAGATATTTTTGCCCATTGTGTAAGTTTCTTGGAGTACAATGATTGCCATACTGGAGGAAGTATGCGGGTCCCTGGACACTTTACTATGCAGGGCAACTGAAAGTTGGAATCAGCAAGGAGGCTTTGCTAGAAGAGTGGGAAAAGATTGATATAGATTTTATTAACCATCCTCCATATGGTAATCTCAGTACTCCATAAGGCTAATCATTTGTAAAACTTCAAAGTCTGAATTATGCAATATATTTTCAAGCTATTTGTAGAATACAAAAAGATATTTTTGCCCGCTGTGTTAGAAAACGACGATGGATAGGGCAGTTGCAAAGATAATGAGATAGGGTGAGACAAGAGGATGAAATGGTCACGTTGTGGCAGAGTAAGGAATGGGTCTGCATCCTGTAGTTTCCCTACCCAGGTACCCGGTAGCTACCGATTGCGAGTTGGAGGCTGACAGAGACAGTTACTCCAAAGAATGATCCGAAAGAGGATCAAAGCTAGGGCTAACATAATTACAAAATAAAACAGGATAGTCGTGTCTCCTCCCGAGACAATCGGTTTCCGAAAGCGTCTCTGTTCGAGCCGTCTGTTGCGAGAGCGAGTAACCTGGGGACAGAAGTCGAGAGGGCCATAAAAAAGACCTAACTGGATATAAACAGTGTTCTTTGTCAATGCTTGGGCCGCAATTGGGCGATAACAAGTGTTAAGAACTTGGAGCGAGAAGTTGATGTCGACGTTGGCTAAAATGTTGAGAGAGAAGGGTGTAATTGCTCGAGTATGTGAAAAGATCTCTGGGGTCGTACGTTGCCATAGGGGGACAGGCCTGTTCGTTGCTGACAGTAGGAGATGGGAACGGTGCGACCGTGGATGCCGTCAGCTCTTTCGTGATTATACAATTTGAGGAATCCAGCGACTCTGGATCACTCCTGACCACCCAACCGAGGTTCGAGGTAGGAAAAATTCTGCAACGTTTCGAAGTTATGATTGCTAGGTTATATATGGGCGACCATCGCCGGGATCGCAGAGCTACTAGCGGGGACGAAGAGAAGAGGTTTCTTCTACTATGATACATGAGAGTTGCGGATGCAATGAACATACCGTCATCAGATTTGCTGTTGACGCGAGGGTGGTACACTCTCTTCGAGGGAAAGTTTCGTGCTTTGGAAGATATCGCGGAAAATGAGAACTTCGGATATACGCCAGACGCACGAGAGCGACCAGGCAACGAAGAGAGCCACGGCAGAACTGGTAAAACTGTACCAGAATGTACCCACGGTGGAGGAACCCTCGAGGGAAGCTCTTACAGTGTGAAGACCAGAAACCATGGAAGATTTGGCGAGTGCATGATGGACGAAGTCGACATGATCGCAGCGGACAAAGATAATAAAAAACAAAGAACGGAATTGCGGGAATGTATGACATCCTGGCGTGCTGTGAGAGCCTGGCAGCCTGTAGGTCGACATCAATGTTTTCGATGGAACGCGCTAGGTATATGTTCTATGACACCAAGCTAGTATCGATCGAGAAGGTTCAAGGTTGATGAGACGCGCCGAAAACATTGGAGACTCAAATTTGACAGCCAAGCCAAGCACAAACTCTTTGCAGGAGAGACGTCGTGTTTAGCCCGCAGTGGAAAAGGAACAGGCACAACACGCTGCTTTTGCATTCAAGACCAGGTAGATTCAGCACTGACAGTGACGCTCCTTTATGAAGTTGGAACCAAATAGCGATGTAAACGAATATTAACGGGCATGCAGCCTGAGGGCATAGCAAAGGGCCTTGATTCCAGCACAAAGGGGTTTCCATCCAAAATAGGTAGAAGGGGCAGGTAAATTTACGGTTGTACACGCCAAAACGGGAAATACCCTTGACCTATGCCATGGACGTTATGTGTGGAGCCAGTGGACGGCCGGGCTTCCTTCGAGGATAATTGGATCACTAGAATGAAAAAAGAATGAATCCTTTCGCTGATCAGAACTAGGATCCTGTATGCCCCCGCATGCCCGAGGTACTTCCCAATCTGTGCTTGCTGGCGATGATGGTGTCCCACTTCCAGAAAACATCCCAATTTATTCCACCTCTATCCATCTCTCTCCTATCCCCCTCCGCTCTTATTTGATGGGGATTATGGCAAGTAGATGGCACTTGTGCCTGTGGAGAGGTTCTTCGCTCGCAGAGCTTCGTTTATCAGATGCACCCAGCATTCAATATGACCAGAAGAGGAATCATCCATTTGGGGGGAATTTTAAAAGAAAGGCTGTGATGGATGAATACGAATAAAAATGTTTGCTCACAGGTCCTGTGAATGATATAACAAAAAGTTTGTCTGGAACCAGAAACAGGAATGAATTTCTGTCCCTCCGGCAAGTTGATCCCCGAACAGCTAAGGCGTGGGTTGAGTGCATGAAAAGGGAGGTAAGGGACTCGTGTATGGCTTTGGACAAGTTTGTTATATTCGTGGCAAGTCCACGGTAAGAGAACAAGACATCGGTTCCGAGCGCGGTGGTCCCATCGCCCGGCATAGCGACAGAGTGGACGATGGTTTTACAAAATGCTGAGTGCGGAAGGTTCAAGGCAGGTGGGATACTCGACGTAACGTTCAAATCCGTGTTTGGATTTTCTGGAAGGTTGATGGTTGTAAGGACGGAGGCCAGAATATTCACCGACCAACAAGACAGAGCACCCAGTGTCCAGGTAACAACCGGTCCTGGTTGATGAGTCCGAGAGCCTGAGGGCCCATAGCGCTGGCGTGAGACGACATATTCCAAGTGGGTGTTGAGAAGTCGCATCTGCCCCGTGTTTACCAGCCCATAAGTACGATAACATTCCACTCTGAAATCTAAGTTCGGTATTGAAGTGTTCAAACCATGGTACTCTTCGGGCAGAGCAGCTGATAAACATACCCATCCGCTATAGGACTTGAATGGATCACAAAGTGTGCACATGTTGGGTAGTTGCAAAGGCTGGGACCGACCGTTAGGGCATTGCCGTACACTGTGAGTTATGATGTTGGATTGTTCTCGACGAACATCAATCACCTTTTCTCATTCAAGTCAACTTACACACTACGCCACACCACAGCCTCGCAAATCGATTACAATCGCACGACACTTCGTTATCCCCATTTTACATGATCAGCTTCGTGAGTACATGCAGGCCCTACTATTGACTATAAATTTGTAGTGTAAATAATTTTACCGCAGTGTGTATGGATGGGGTAAGATATGCGGCACGCGTTCAGCAGATCTTCCCAACAGTTCAAAATTGTACAAGTATCGAAAGCATAACCAAAAAAGATATAGATCCGACGCAAACGGTGTTTACAACACCTCGGCTTCTTGGAAGTGATGAAGGAGTATTCCGTCTTGGACTGACAGGGGATGACGTCGAGTAAGACGACAGTTAAGCTGAATTTAGTCATGGTAGAAATTTACCTCCTCTCAATAATTTTGTAGTTGAAAGTGTGTCCTGTGGGTGATGGGAAATACAGCAATCAGTCGCTTGGGATCGTTCATGAACTCACGATTGCGGACAGTTGATGACAGAAGAAGCGTCTCGGACGAGGAGAAAGCCGCTTCTAAAGATGACCAAAACGTGGGTCAGTTCAAAGTGATTCTGCAACGATCACTGTGCAGGAGAAAGGACAAACATGGTAGCCCTGGAACTTCTGTCTGAAGTCTGTACAGGCTTGCGTCAGAGTGGAGTATGATTGGGATTTGAGCTAAATTCACATTTTACAACAGCATTGACATTGTTAGGCTTGTCACCATAGCTAGGCACAAATCGCCGCACTTCCATCCCAGCCGCAATATTCTTTTTCAGAATATCCATCTTTGCGAGAGGGTTAGCAACCGAAGAGGTGTGGTGGAACACAACGACGTACCTTGTTGAAAAAGAGAATAATGGTGGTGTGAGCAAGTAGGGAGTTTGAACATATTTCCCGCCAAAGACTAATGGAGTCTTCCTAGAAAGCGGGCAAAGATATTCATGAAAGAATCAACATGCGACCAGCGAAGGTGTCTTACAACTCTATTGACTTTGGAATCTTCGTCAAGCACTTGATGAAAACACAGTGGGGCAAGGAAAATGATTGCTTGGACTAAATAAATAGGAAACTCAAATCGCCCCATTCAAAGATCATACGCAACCTACCATCATCAAAGTAGGGAATCCAGTGCGGACGCTATTGGTTCATTAAGATGAGTCCGGACAGCCGTTTGAAGACTCACCATGCTCCGGCTTCCCCCTACATCATAGATACACCATTCTGTCCCGGTTTGCGGACCTGAAAGTGGTAAAGGTTGGAATTAAAAGATAATCGGCAAACAAACCTCGGTCAAGAACAAATTGATGTTCAACGACACCCATTGTTCGTAGACGAGCTCGGACAATATCAGCTAAGGAATAATGTCATGAATCGATGAGCGATACAGCAAAGGAAATGTTGGCGCTTACTGTCAGTTGGTTCGTAATCGGGGTCAGTAATTCGAGCAATGTCATCCAAGAAACTGTAACGCAGAGGAGAGTTGGCCTTGCACACTAGAAGAAGAAAAAAGAAACAAAAACTCACAATCCGGGGCTTTCCTCCAATCGCACCTCGTGGTTACGGAGTGCAATTTGCACCGCTGGATCCTCCCATAACGTGATAATGTCGTCTCGACAGGCAGCAAGCACTGCACTCGCTTCGTCAGGTGGCTTAGCGTCCATAACTTGTTTCCCTTTGGAACTCGGGGATGTCGGTGTGGTCGCGGTTGTGGTCGTTGTTATTCCCATGAGGGCCTTCCACCCACTACCAGCACGGACGCAGACTTCATGAGATAGTTTTGGATCATGCACATCCGGTAAAAGTTTCTGGTTCCAATGGTTCCCAATCGACAAAAGTGGTGACAGGCCCATATGAATTCGGCGGTGTTGCATCGTAAAGGGGACGCTTGATTGAGGTTGAGAGGGTCCAGGAGTGTCCGAAGCTGAATCCCATTCCTCTTGTAACACTTCTAAAATCCTCTTGATCGACCTGCGGTAACAAAGATACCGCAACGTAAACAAAAGGGGATGGAGAACACTCTTACGATATCAGATTCAGATGAATGATTTTCTTCCAGGCCGCTCTTTCACTCTGGAAGTTCTTCGGACGGAAATTCAGTTGGAAATCTTAAGAAGCACAAATGGTCAATGGTCTGAACAGCAAAGAAAGCAGAGAGCTGGAACGAACTTTTCAAAACTGAGCTTTTCCCAGATTCGGCCTGTCCTATCGTTTACCATCAGGGGGTATTATGCGGGGATCAAGAAGACGACGACGGTTTACCGAGAAGTAGAATTTTGATGGCCTTCTTCTTTCGCTCGAACTCCTTCTTCGACTCCTGGATATGGTTGTCGATTTCCCGAGAGATTTGTTCTGCGGCCCGCAGGAGCTGCAGTCTCTGCAACCGATCCTGTTCGGTTTCATCCGGAGGGGGTTGGAGCGCTTGGGTCAGTGGATCTTCTCGTGGATCACGGTAGGCTTCGATAGCATCGGAGATATTTCTTTTCGCCTTGAATACAGCAGACATCGTTCAAGCGTAAGAAGTACAACTAGGAGGAGAACAAATTGGACATAGCATATGTATAGTTTAGGTTATATATCAGGGAAAGCGCTGACTGAGGCAGCTACAACAGGATTGTTTCAGAAAGTGGCGCGGCACGCCGAATTGTGCCTGGCAGCATGCGAATCCTTACCGAATCTTCACTAGTGAGATTCTGTCTGACGTTAGGGTTTTTGATCCGGAAGCACCGGGCAACCGGTTAATGGTTCGTATTTTTTGGTAAATTTCCTATTTTGGAGCAAAAATATGTTGCAAAACTGTGTGCTTCAAGCGGAGTGTCAATCATTAATTGCAAACTGGTACATAGGGGTTTGATGCGAAATTTCTCCTTTCGGAAAGTATTTACCTACATCAAGCTACGAAGCGCGGGAAGTTCGAGCTTGAAATGTCTGTCATTGTAATGATAATGACTATAATTCAATAAGGGTGAAAAGAAGCCAAGGCGAGAAGCCGTGCTTGTATGTTGTTTAATGACGAAGCAGTTCCAGAATGTCAGGCAGGGGACAGCGAGCACTGATTCAAGTTTATATCCTAGCTAGCGATAGAGAAGACGACGGCTCTCAATACTCTGAACAATCTCTTTGAAGATATTCCATCCTGTTTCTAATGAAATCTCAGGGCAACCGAGGTCCATGTAAATGTCATCAGCCTCAGCTTGAAAGTCTGCTGTCACGAAGGAAAACACAGACTGGCGAGCATCATCACCACCATAAGCTTGGCGCAGACGGCGTACAGTCTCGGGGTTGACAGAGATTGAACAATCACGGGCTGTCAAGGAAACACTTTCCGGCGCAAGTAACATGTGTTGAGGTGAGTGACCGGACGGATTTATCTTGTTTCAAGAGTGCGAGAGTCGGTGGTTGTTCCAATATTCGCGAAAGATGTTGAGTCTTGTTTGAATGATTGGGACCCATAACCAGTAGAAGGTTTGACTGCAAGGGTTACGCCTCAGCATCATGATGTTAGTGCAACCACTGACTGACCGTGACATACACATGGACAGGGTCAACAGGAGAGAACACTCCAGACTCGGATCCAGCCTGCAAAACGTGCTTAATTGTGTGCCCTTCACCATTGCGTTTCCACCGCCAAAAAGACTCGATGGGGGTGTTGTTCGTGCTTGGGAGTTTGAGGCAAGGAGGCCATTCCATTGCTGTGAATGTTGGCGCAGCTTCCAAACTGTGTACGCAATACTGGCATTAATGCAGCTTTTGGGACCTTGTTGAGCTGGTAAGAGGTACTACCGTAGTGTTTCGTGTACTTTCTGAACCTCATGGATTTCACTCCCCTTGTCGGTTGTCAACTGGATGGAAATCCGATCTGGTGAAAAACAATTAGACACGTTGAAAGCCTGAGCATAGTGATAACTGACTGCCTCTGATCTCAACAAGATCCAAATAGTAATGCACGATGGCATTGTTATTGCGGACGTTTGGCATCAAAACTAGCCCCCAGACAAAACCACTAAATTGATCCTTTGACGCATACACTGGAAGGTGAATGTCTTTGCCGATATTGAGGCCTTGCTCAGCCATCTTTTCGTGCCCATCAGAATGTTCTTTATGCCATGGACCAAGACAACTCAAAGGCTTCCGAGGGATTGTCAAGCGCTTGGTACCAACAAATCGGCCGTCGAATTCATCATCAAAGTGATCGTGCAAGATCTGCTGCAACTCATCTCTAAATGGCAGAAAACTGTTAGCCATGAGACGGATCAAGTGACGCTATGATTGCACTTGCCTTGGCATCAGTATACCCTCGTTGGCGAGCCTCTGCTTAACTGAGGACACTCCCCACTTCCCCAGGACATCATCTTGCTTGAGGTTGACAACTACTTGTACTCGCTCAACTGGTGTCCTTGAGTTTTTACTTTTCCTGACTGTGCTAACGCCAACCTCTTTTCGAAGTTTATACAAGGTAGTTTTTCTAGAAACTGTTAATGGTGGCAGATGACAAGAAATGGAACTGCACACCCGATATCAATGCCATACTCCTTTTTGAATCAGGCCATCTGCTCCACAGCCTGCAATCCAGCCCCGCTGTTCTCTCGACCATATTGTTCAAAGGATTCCTTCATATCTGCCAGCAATGGATCTGCAAATCTTTGAGCCGAAGAGTATGATTGAGCACTGAACACTCACACTCTTTTTGCTGATGTTGATTTGCCCCAGTGGGATTCACCATAATGATGTGTTTTGTTGCATGAAATGAGTTGGGTACCGGTGTGTATTTCATGCTTCCAGTAGACTAATACGTCACGGTATTGCTTCTCAGATCCGACAGTTGGATCATTATTCGGAGTTCATTTTTTTCATTACTTTTCTTCACTTCTTCGTCAACTTGGTCATTTCATTCTATGGCCTCCAACACTGTTCCTTGTGGAGGGCTCAATAATGAGGATGATGGCTGTCAAGAGATCTTTCCACGAGGTACAGGTGCTCTCTGTCAAAAATGCAAGAAGCTTTCGAAGTTAGGATTGTCGGATGAGGATATCAGCATTATTCTCAATGTCTGTCTTCCTACCCCATTTTTGTTGATTTTTAAACATGAGACATGCTCTTTCTTGCTTTCCAGAAACACCGGCAGTGTATGTCGTGTGGTATTACTGGTTTACACATCAATAATCCATGTGGGACTTGCAAACGTCATTGTAAGCTTCTCAACCCAGTCCATCATTGCAATGAACTGAACTGAACAAAATATCTCAGCCCTTCAGGAAAAAGAGCAGGAAGATCCATCCAAGACAGCATCGGCTGCTTCACGGTTGAAAAGAATTCAGCAAGACTTTGGAAAGTCAAAACTGGGTGATGTCAGCAACAACAGAGGTGTGTGACCGACTACTTCTGCGGCCGAGCTTGACAGTCTCCGCACTGCAATTGCAAAAAATATGTGGACAATATCTTACGCAGCTCGGAGAAGCAGTAAGAGCAGTGGCGTTGACAAAGGGATGGGGACTGGGACCCTTCAGTTCACAGGCGACACTATCATGCTCGGTGAGTGGAATCTCATTCTGACTCTGATGGCCACACAGCTCGCTGACTTCAATCTTGACCTTGACACACATTCTCTCAGATGTTCTTGCTGGTCTCATTGAACAACTCAGCGTCCAGTGGACAAGTCATGGTCATATTTATGATCTGTCCCCGTTAGTTTTGTTACCCTACAGCTGTAATCGCTTCCGTTCTTCATGTTTATCAACCTTTTGTATATTACTGCTGATATTCTAGAGAGGATTGTGAGCTGCGATTCAGCAACAACATTACCTTCCAGAAAGATACCGAGACATTGACCATCAAAGCTTTCTATCAATTTTATGCCAATCGTCCCGAAAAAGCATTGGTCCTTGCTGAAATCAAGCAATTGAAGCTTGCAAAGGGAACGTATCTGCTATTGGAGGTCTTCATTAATGAGGCCAAGGTATTTCCAGTTCACGATATTTGGCAAGATGTACTTACATTTACCTGGACCAGTATCTCCAGAGAACCGGAGGTGACACACTTGTTGAAGATGACGAGCAATTTGATGCTACCATTGGTGGAAAAGGGAAAAGGAAAGCGCACGGTGTACCGGAGTCCTCTCACGCTATGAAAAAACATGCAGGTATTTGCGATTTTAAGTTGTAATAATCGGTCGAGGCTAGTTTCTAACCCATATCACTGGTGAGCGGCAACCAGATTCTTACAAGTTCCTTTGTTCCTGACCAACACCAGGCAGGGTTCCACCTAAAGCCTTCACCTGTTCCCATTGCGAAGACTGATGCCATCCGTTTCCGTCGTATTGATTGTTTGGTTGGAGACAATGATGGAAAACCTCTTCTAACTGAGCACACAACTCGCCAAGATGCTCAATTAGAATGCAAGCCAATGTCACTCATCTCAGGTTATCAAGGGAAGACAAAGGACGCTTACAAGGTGTGCTTTCCAAGTCGTTATGTCTTCGGCATTCTTTGGCTGTAATGTTTCCAAGCTATCTATAGACGATGAAAATTTTGTAGCCAAGAGATTATTTGACGTTGGGAAAGGACGGGGCATTGATTTGAATGAGAGTGAGACCCTTCTCATTCAAGACTTGATCCGTCTCAAGAGGTTGGCAAAATTTGCCGATGAGTTTTTTTGCACAGCCAAAAAGTTTGGCGTCGAGGTTGCAGGTAAGATCATTCAGTTGCACATACTACATGCCAACGCTAATCATGAACGGTCAGCATTCCGGGTCTCAGATGGCTTCGTAATATCAGCTGCGGTAGTAAGGGACGGTGAAATGGATGCTCATGATATTCCGTACCTTGTCGAGTCTCTACGCAGCTCTTCGGGGGACTTTGGGTGCATCTACGAAGACCAACAAAAAGACTATGACTGTTGCAGCCTTTTCACACTTCATCATGTCCCAGACAGCTTGTGCGCTAAGCTTTTCTGATCTCCAAGGTATGGCGGCTCCACAATCTCTTGATCTCTTGCTCACTGTCACACTGTGTTGATTGTAGGGTCTCTGAACCGTGGTGCTGACGGTCAAAATGAACTTGTGCTATTCGACCCAATGTCCCATTCAGTTTTTGGGTGAGATGTCTTGCGGGTTGTCGCCGTGATTCCTATTCACCTGTTTCACTCAAAGTAACTCGGGCCTTGGTGATCATGGCATTGCTGGCCTCGAAAACTTCATTGATTCTCACTGCTGCTCACCTATTTGCGTGAATCTGTGGCTGCCTTCCCAGGCTATCCTCACAGCAACATTGGACGATCAGAAGATGAAAATGGCAAATACAATTGAGAAGCATACAGGCGACGACGATGCTAATGATGAGGGAGAGAGCGGTGCCAAGGAGATGGAGGACAACAGCAGTTTCACGATCCACAGTTGGGTGCAAGCTCAGGCTGCTAGTGAGAACGGGGAATTCAGGGCTGTGTGATGATTCCATCGTTGTAGAAGTTCTGCTCTGAGTCCATGAACTCGCACTGTCTTTACTCACCTCGTTCCGACTGTCCTTATCCCTCACCTATCGTTGTCATCATACCTCAAGCAGAGCAGGGAGATTTGCAATACAATCTTCCCATAAAAGATTTTCTGCTGGATCGTAGACTTCAGACAGCCGAGCACTGGCAACCTAACGTCGACCCAATTCCTCAACCACTTAGGCATCACTTGACAGACATTTCAAGCTCAAACTTCCCACGCTTCGTACATCAAGTGTAAATGTTTCGACGCAGCGAGACTCCTTCGCTTATTCAGTTGACACCTTGGTAGGGCGTTTCAAAGTCTTTGTAGTGATGGCTGCTGGCCGACGGTGTACTACCGGATAATAGACTATTTTGTGACAATTTGAAAATTTGAAATGATAGGGGTAATGATAGCTGAATTGAGAAATATGGAATTTTCAGTGCTCTATCTTGTATCTCATGAAATACTGCATGGAATAACATGGTTGTGGAGGGAAAATTGTACCATTTTCAAAGGGCTATCAGCTCCTGTAATTATCTTTAAACAATATTCAGTGTATGATGAGTTGTGGGTGAAATAAAAGGTAAACTAACATATTTTGACACCAGATATGATATTGCAAAGTTATGGCATCTTGAAGAATAAAAATAAAGTAAAATGCGGCATATGTACTTCTAATGAACAACTTTCTCTCTACAATCTCCATGTGTGAGCTCTTTCAAGTGTCAAAAGGTACTGGTTTACCTCTTATTTCACCCACAACTCATCATACACTCAATATTGTCCAAATATAATTACAGGAGCTGATAGCCCTTTCAAATGGTACAACTTTCCCTCTACTACCATGTTATTCCATTGAGTATTTCATGAGATACAAGATGCCAGGCACTGCAGATTCCACCAAGTCCAATTGATTCAGTTACTAATAGTGCCACATTCACTAAAAACAGCATCTGTCAGACCCAAGGCTTGAAAATAGGGTCAGATGAAATTCTTTCTTTTAGTAAAACTTGGGTGAAATAGATCTATCTACTATGCTAATTACTATATTCTATATATGTTTAGATGGACGTCACTTCATAGGACGTGTCCAGTCAATAACTCCTCTCGAGTTCTCACCTCCTGTCACTACTGCTGCGATGTCAGAAAGGTGACGCATGGTCGGCCGTCCATGTGGACAGTTCCAGGGTTGATCCAACATTCCCATATGCCGCACAATCTATATTTCATGGTCATTTGACCTCCGCAGAAGAAGAAAAAATGACCCACTGTGGCCATCTGGTATTTATTCAATGGCATCCCGACCATAACGCTCTTTCGACACGCCCTCATTGCGAACATCGCCCGAGCCTTCGAACACCTTACCATCGCAGTACTCGGGCGGTCTCGAATCAGCTGTATCAATTCCTCCAAATCTGTGTTTCTTAATGTGAATTTCTTGTCTTTCCTTTGTATTCCACATCAAAACGAATGGACTTTCACCTTTCATGTCGAAAACCGTACTCTTGCTGACAGGCTGCGCAACCAACCGAAGTCGACGTCCCCTACCGGAATCAGAACCCATGTCCACGTCCAAATCATCGATCACCTCGACTTCAAACCCGTTCTGCCTCAGCAGGTCGATGTTATCTGCCGCCAACAATTCATCAGCCGCAGTCAATTCCAGAGGCTGAGGTCTAAGCAAACGAAACAGTTAATTAAATGGAGATACGACAGGCAAAAAAATAACTCACCTCAACAGCCTTTGTGAGTTGATACTCGTGGTCTGCTGCAGAGTCTCAAAATTATACTTTTCATCCGCAGCATGCTGATCAACGATGAACAAGTCATCCATCATTACACCACCCGCATCTCCTCCATCGCCGTTGCCTTCCTCCGCCACTACCATCTTCTGTCTGCGAGCAATGATGAACCCTCGATTAAACTGTCCCACAATATCCATCGTCCCAAAATCCTTCTTGTCAATCACGCGCGAAAGTGCATCCGCAGCCTTCTCATCGTCGTCCTCATCAGGGCTGAACACCTTCCCTCTGTCAGCGACAGGAGATGTGAACTTCTCCGCCGTGTTATCCTGTGTGCAGGCTCCCCGACGTTCCCCGACTCGACGCCAGATATCGGAGACCTTCAGGAGGTCAAATCGCATCGGAACGTGCGTCCTCTCATCAGCTGATCGGACAATCTCGGCACGTGTGACGAATTCCTCGTATGTCGTCGTCGTCCTCTCCGTCGCCGATACAGTGACATTGCTGTTCTCAATCAACATATCCTCCTCCTCCTCCTCCGGCTCATCATCAGTCAGCTCCTTCAGGCTTGAGTGCTTGGTTGGGTTCGCTCGTTTATCCGTTCCTTGTCCTTTTCCCTTTCCCGTTTCGTTTCCTGCTGGAACAACAAGATTGACATCACCAGAAATCGGGTCACCCACGATATCATCATCATCAACAAGCTCATCAACCTCAATATTCTCCCCTTCATCTTCCTCCACGGTCAGATTCGGGTTCCTCCGTTTCGATAATGGTTCCTTTCCTTTGTCCCTCGCTGCCTTCTGTGTTTTCCTTTTCGAATTGGCAGTTCGTTCTTCTGCTTCCTCCTCGTCCTCCTGCAATTGATCTTCGTGATCCTCCGTACGAGCTCCGACATTCTTCCTTGCAAAACCACTCAGTATTGCTCGCAGATCCTTTGGTGCATCCTTGCGAACGACATCTGACATATCGGCCTTGTTACCACCACTCCTTCCGATCACTGCTTCTCCCTCTCCTCCTATCTCACTCACCACATTTTCCATAACAATATCATTCTCGGCACCACCAATGTCACCGGCATTAAAACCAGCGGCACCAGTATTTGAACACCTCTTCTTCCGAGGTGGCTCATCCTCCTCCCCTTCCTCTTCCACCTCCACCGCCTTCTGGATCTCACGGCACTGCGGCCCTCGATTCCACACCGCCCCCGTTGTATCCAACACAGTCTGGATGTACTTCCGCGCTGGGACCGCCGTCGCCACAGGACCGGGTCCTGACTTGGAACTAGAACTACCACTACGTCCAACGCCACGCCACGCATGCGGAGCCAAATGCGAGGGCAGCGAACTAGTAGTACTAATTTCTCCCAGCACGGGTATCCGTCGGGGACTGACACCCTCATTTGCACTCGCGTCCACAGTCACGCTAGCGCCCATACCCACATCTGGGGGGCCGGTCGACTCCATTCCTATATAGCTTTCACTTCCCGGTGTCGAGGACAAGGTAGGGACCGACGATTCGAGGCTAGGCACAAGTTGGGAAGTAGATTGTGTAGACGGTGAGGGTATTGGAGAGGATGTAGGGAATGGGGACGAGGATGGTGTTGTGACTGGCTCACAATGCTGACTTTGGCTTTGGCTTGTCATTGGATTTTCCATTTCGGATAGCCACTGTATCCCCGACGAACCACCGTCGTGGTCATCGTCGTTATCATCACCATCTGTCAAGGGTGCAGAATTTTTGCTCTTCCCCGTGACTTTATCCTGACTTTTCGTGGAAGGGTGTTGTTTTCGACGACCCTCAGACTGGCCCTTTATGGTTCCCACGTCATACGTAGACCTGGACGGTGCGAACTCGTCCTCGAGGGCTGTCTAGAGGTAGAGCAAGAAATGTCGGATTACGTTTAAAAAAGTCAGCCGGCTTTCATTTGGGGAAACGACGATATTACCTTGAGAGCGGCAAAGAGGTTACTTTCGCCGTGCAAGAATATTGTTCGCTTGTCAGGGCTGACGTTGATGTCGCACGCAGCTGGGGAATTTCAACAAGGGTGAATACGGAGACGGAGTTGTCATCAGAATGACCTAATGCGAGTAAGCTCGACTCACCCGTCGGGATTAGCAGGTCAGCAATGATGAAGGGAGCCTGGTTGACATTGAACGAGTGGTAGACGTCATTGAAGATTTTTTGGATCTACTCGCCCCCATCTGAATTATCGACAGATTAGAAAAATGCAGTACGTACTTTGGACCCATTCCAAGGTCTTCCATTCACATAGAAAAACTGACGATCCGAACCCGTCCTCCCACACCCAAGGTCAAACTTTGATATGAGGCCCCGCATCTTTGCATGCACGACACCAGCACCCTCGTCTTCGTCCCCGTCTGTACTATCGAAAAGGGCCCAATAAGCACAAAGAAGTAATGGGGGGTTCAGGAGACGTACACGGTGGCTCTGGGGCGGGTCTGGAGCGGAAATGAGAATGTGATGTCCAGATCAACGAGATGGTCGATGGCTTTGGGTCCCCAGAGCGAGGAGACGGAGGATCTGAGGGAGGGGGAGGGTTGGATGGCAATGTGCGTTGTTTTGCGGCTGATTACAGCAAGAACATAAATTTGAGTGAGTGTAGGGAAAGGGAATACGAACCCTTCCTGAGTCTGATTTGACACCGTCAAGCGGACTCCTTTCTTTTCGACGACGGAATCGCCAACCGTGTTTGAGGAAGCAACACAAGGGACCAAGGCAAAGGCGTTGAGCAGGGCAAGTGCCTTTCCAAACTCCCGTTTTACGTTCCTCTCGAGTTCTTTGCGCCGAACGGGGAGAGGCTTGAAGAGGTTAGTGATGGTAACGGTCGTACCACGCTAGTTGGGGAATATGATTAGGGACGTTGTAGGACATGAAAATCGCCGAACGTCTATGAGTACAACGTACTTACCTGCCTAGCGATGTTATTGACTGCGACCACATGACCGGTGGTGTCCAACTCGATACGACCGCCAAGCCCGGCTTGATTTGCTGTGCTTGTGACGACGGCAACGCTTTCACTGAGGGCGCAGAGAGACGAAAGCGCTTCGCCGCGGAAGCCAAAAGTGATGACCGTAGAGAGGTCAAGGAATGTAGCGAGTTTAGAGGTGTGGTGTTTGAGGGCTAATGGGGGTATGTGTGCGGTCAATAAGAACGGGGGGTAGAGACGAACCGATGTGGTGATAGTCGTGTGGTGCAATTCCGGAACCGTTGTCGATGACCTGGATGGAGTTGAGGCCGTATTCTTTGAATCGGAGGTCTGAAAAGCCGTGTTGGCAGTGTTGGTTGGCAGCGATGGGAAAGAGGGAGTTACCGATGTTTGTAGCGCCTGCGTCGAGGCTGTTCTCGACGAGCTCCTTCACGGCTGTCTGAAGGTCAATGACGACCTGGCCAGAGGTGATCCTGTGTATTGAGGAGGGATCGAGGGGGTGGATGGACATGGGTCACAATCACGTGGTGTGACACGTTGCGGGTGACGACGGAGAAGAGTTTCGGATTGATCAAGGACTACTACCCTTTTTTTATTATTATAGATATGTTTATTTTGTGTTGCCATCTGTCGAAAAGTACAAGTATGAAACGAACGGTAAGCACGAAAGCCGATAAAACACATGGCTATTATAAAATTAATTTCATTATAGTGGTCGTTGGTGTCCCGTCGCCAATTTCACGGACTTTGAATGACCGTAGACAACTTTCTCTTCGATCGTATTGCAATAACACTTATAATGCGAACCCGTCCTCCGCGTCCTCTTCCCTGTATTTCCCGACCCCGTCCATGGCCTGACCACTCCCCACAATGTCCTCTCCTCCTCACCAACCTCACCACTCACCAGCCCCACCTCCACCGCCGCCTCCCGCCGACTCCGCTCGCTCTCGTCCTGCCCAAGACGCCCCGCACGACCAACCAATGGCAAAGAAGCTCCGAAGGTCCTCGAAGAACCGCTCTCCAAATCCCAACTCGAGTCCTTCAGGTTCTTCTTCCCAGGGTGGTCTGCTAGAATCCGAGATGGACGCCGATCGAAGCCAGCAGTCAGAGGCGTCGATCTCTGCTGCAGCGCTCCCTCCAAAGAAAAAGCGCACTCGCACCCTCACAACTCCACATCAGTCCGCAGTCCTACACGCTCTCCTTGCTCAGGTACTCCTCATCCCCCTTTGGTCTCGCGTTTAACTCATCATTCCCCACTCAGTCGCGTTTCCCAACAACCGCCATGCGTGAGGAGGTTGGCCGCTCAATTGGCTTGAGCGCCCGAAAAGTACAGGTCAGCTATTTACCGACATACTTCGTTCGGAACCTTTAACCCATTCATTTCCCACAATACTTCCGTAGATTTGGTTTCAGGTGACAGATTGCCTTTCTTCTGCCGTCATATTTCCCCTTTTGCTTATCAAATTTCTCTTTTTTCTCAGAACCAACGCCAAAAGGCCCGGCGCCCAAGCACTCAGTCTGGTGCATTGCTCACCCGACCCACTCAGTATAGCTCTTTCTCAAATCCCCAGCAACACCATGTCTCCTCCGCTGCTCTTTCCTCCCTAGATCACCCTTTTCAATCCCAATCAACAGAATTTGACCCAGGACCGAGTTCTCGTCCATACCACCGCCACCCACACCCATCCACCTCTCCCGATGATTCATCTCACCATAGATATCTCCTACCAGATCCTCGCATGGACATGAGCTCACAGCTCCTTGGTCCGGGCATGCCGGGTTCAGATCCCCATCCACACCCACCGTCTTCATTCCGTGGCCGTGACTTGCCTCCGTTGCCATTTCAGCAACAACCACCGCGACCAAAACCACAACCATATGGATATCCGCCACAGCATCATACCAGTACATACTTGACACCCCGCCCAGCCAGCGCACAAACAAGTGGCCCTAGCTCCATCGACTCCAGCAGCAGAAGTCGCATGCACGATCAACGCACGTTCTCCCGCACACTCCCACCTCTCATATTCGATGTCCCCCGCCACCGCCCCAGCTACTCCGCACCTGGTCCAGGTCCAAGTACCAGCCCCAGTAACTTCTATTCCCCAAAAGTCACTCCCTTAGGCCATTCCATCGCCATACCCTTTAACTTCATGAAATATCATTCCCCAGGCGCGGAATCTTCTCCCTTTGCACACCAGCCTCCTCCTCCTGACCAACCGACAAGGTTGTCTTTCCCCCAACATTCCCCACCGCCGCCACCACCGCCACCACCACCACATTCGATGACAATGATGCTCCCACCTCACCCGCGTTGGCACACTTCGAATGTATCGACCCCTCCTCCACACTCGTGGTCACGTACCACATTGGCATTCCCTGGCTCTTCCCCCTCGTACGAACCCAGCAGCTCCTCGTCATCATTACCACTTTCTAGCGAACAACGTCTGAGCCCCTGGAAACGGGAACGAGAGCGCAGCACCACCCCGATTTCAGCACGTGGAGAGCCTGAGGACGGATGGATGATGGCCACAGACCCCGTACCTACTGCGGAGGCTCCTCTTTCTGCTTCTTCGTCCATGTCCATATCCTCGTCTGCCACGCCAACTCTACCGCCAGCAGCAGCGACTACGATGACAACGGTAACGAGGACTAGTCGCTATGATCCGGTACGAGCTGCATTTATCACGTACGAGCCTGCCTCGCTCAATCCACCGAGCCCGAGTTCTACCCCGATTTCAAGTGCAAGTCCGAGTCCGGCGGGTCCGGATCTGAGTCCTTCTACCCGTATTGTCCGTTCTGCAGAGGACAACGGCGACGAGGGCAAAGAGCAACCTCTAGATCATGGTGATAGCGATCGTGATATGTCCGCGTGATCTACCACGAAAGAAACCCTTTTGGTGTAGCGCGGGCACACTCAATAACCTTTCCTCTCCCCAGACTTGCGTTCAGTAAATGAACATGCTCACTCCCTTCGTGTTATATACTAGGTTAGATACATTAGGGGCATTTTAGATATATATCTAGCTGATTTTCGTTTACCTACGAACTACCATAAAAGCATCCTTTATACCCTAATGTACACTAGTTATCTGATATTTAGTCACCCGTATAATAGGAGTATTTCCCCTTGCGTCTAACACGCTGAAAGGCAATACTGAGTCAATCTGTGGTTCATCTAAAATACCCCGGCCACTAGAATTCTGGCTGTGCTGCGCAACGCACCCTTTCCTTCCCCCATCCTCTTCCATGTCTTTGCCGTGATGGTTGGTACACTGGTAGAGAGTGATATCGATAATCAGAAAATTAATACCGTGACATCACCACTCCGGGCTTGTAATTCACCGTTTTGTTTGTAAAATGAAACAATGAAGCCCTTCCTCCCTTCGCCGGCACCTCCATATCACATCCCTTTCCCTTACGCACCCG